>MU123995.1:0-10045 GCA_014904935.1 Melanogaster broomeanus
GCGTCACCGCCATCCATATTACAACTGCCTAACGAACTCTTACACGAGATCATTAGCTATGTACCCATGGAGGGTCTCAAAGTCATCACCCAGATGTCATCTTTGTTCAAGGAGATCGCCGCTCCACGTTATTTCGTGGAAGTGGACTTCGAAGTGCCGCAGCCATGTGCCTTCTGGGTGGCTGTTTACCCCAAAGACTGCGAGGCCCTTCTGCTTTGGAGGAGGACTCGAGCCTTCAGTCTGCCAGAAAATCTATACTTCCATATGATGTCAGCGACTGACAGAGATTTGCTGGCGCTCGACATGTTCTTCCGGTCATTACCCCAGTTTGAGGAGATTTCAACATCCGTTAATTTGTCGTGCGTTGGAGCCTCATTCTCGTCAAGCGTAGTGGCATCTTTACTGGAGAGCATCAAGAGCGCTGGATGCCCGGAACTTACCTACACCGGGAACTCACTTTCCCAACTCTCCCGCATTTCAATACCGAGGAATCTTCCCCACGCAGATATACCCAGCCGGATACAGTCACTCACAGTACGGTCCAAAATTATCTTCACCGTGCCAATGATCCCTTTTACGTTTGCTACCCTACTCCATTCACCCCTCACAGAGCTCATTCTCACGGACACCCATATGAGCAGATCGCAGTGGACTAGACTGCTCCGAGAGCTGCACTTTCCACAGCTGCGAACCCTCGAAGTTGATCGCCAATGCCCGGTCAATACCCTTGTGACATTTTTGCAGCGACATCCCCTCCTCGAGCACCTTACCATCCACTCGCGTGGGCAATGGAAGAAAAGCATGTCCAATATCAACATTCGGGTCAACCTTCCATCATTACATTTCTTGGGCAGACCACTGGAATATGTCCTGGCGATATCTCGACACCTGGAGACTCCAGCTTCCGTGAGGTCGCTCAGATTCTCCATAGTCGATGTAGTGGCTGGCGATGCTCAGCTACCTAGGATTCTTGATTGTGCCGGTCTCCTTCCTTCCCTTAAACATGTCCTCATCTGGTTTCCTGTTATCTTCCAGACCATTCCATATCAAACTTTGAATTCCCTAAGACCGAACGACGCAGCTGTGCTGTGCCGCGTCTAAGCATTCACTGTTCGAGCAACTCTGAAACGGAAGGGGGCAGCGGTGTTCTGGTAGGTCCTCCAAACCTCTTACAGACTATGATGATACTCAAAGATGATGTAGGTTCATTGTTGTCAGTGGCTCAAGGCCTTCCTGAAGATAAGAAAATTTGACATATTCCGAGGAGCATTGGATCCAGATGACGAAGAAATCCGGAGTGCTTTCTCGTGTCCCACTCACGCCGATACTGATACCATAGCTATCACTATTAAATCCTGGTTATCCTTGTAGCTCTACCTCTTTTTGTATCATACAATATCCGCAGCATCCGCTCTCTTTTGTATCTTAGATGTTCTCAACCCCGCTGCATTGCCATCCGCACACTAGAGATCATACACTGGCTGAGTTTGAGTTTGAGTTTGAGTGGCTTACTCAATGTCGGCTTATCGCGGTCACCGCCTCACTTGATGCCAGGAGCTGCCGCATCGACAGACCGGGTATAGTGAGTGGCAAACTTGCGTCGGATTCGAACTACTACCAATTTGTAATACACTTGTTACATTTGCCAGATGCCCAAGTCCGTGGGCCATCGAGAATTATCGTGACCCTGGGTGACTGTGACTAGTGTGACTGGTGACTGGTGACGAGTGGTAATATTACCAGGCAAGTGGGAATTTTTTGAAAGACCATAACTTGCTCGTCCACACCAACACTATTTAAGAGGACTCTTAGCGGGACTATTGGTGTAGTTCAGAGCATTTAAGAGTAACACAGTACATGCAAGTACACTGATCAGAGGGTACATAGTACAACATAGATTTTGTTCAATTTCTGGGAAAGAAGATTGATTATGTATTTGAATTGTTCATATGATGACCTGATTATTCCCCCCACTCGATGCTGGAGCCGTCGCATCGACGACAGACTCACGGGACCTGCTAAAAACATCGGGTACAGTAGGCAGATTAGTAGATTCTTGATGCGCAGCGCGCTGGGGATAAATGTTGACTGTCGTGTCGATAGACTCGACAGACCTGTCGAGATGCTTGTCAGGGACAGCCAAGGAGTGGTGAGGTCCAATAGATCCGTGAGGCGCAGGGACCATAGAAGACTGCCAGCCATGGGGACCGCCCACTATGGTAGACCCATGCAGCCTGAATATTGCAGAAGGTATCTCAACTGGAAAGGAGGACGGCAAGTATCTCATAAGGATGTTGATGAATATGCAAACTACGGCAAATAAGACGATTTGTTTGATGGAGAAGGCTGTTGGATGCGACTCTGTAGTCACAGCAGGCGGTGGTTAGCCATCTTCAGGAGTCTTAAGCAACTTTGCAGTGATTAACAAGAAGGACGACTTGCTTGTTTCTGCTGTGACCACACCTTGACGCTGCTGTGACTGTCTAGGGCGCTGGCTGTAGCAACGGTGCATCCCTGAGTGCCTTCGAAAGCCTGTTGAAGATGAGCAGGGAGGACAACACTAGAGGATTGACTTACTGTCACCGCAACGATGAGTTCACCAGCTGGAGTGATTAGTGTCAGTAAGTTCATTTGTGGAGGTGACCCATTCAGTACATACCACTACCATGTTCAAGTTTCCCCCGAAGGGCACCCGTTTGATAGTCAAAGACTCGAGCAAAGCCATTATCACCCCCGACAATCACCCAACTTGCCTCCCGAGTGACCGAAATTTGAAGCGGGACATTTACCAAGATCATATGGTGGTAGTTTTGCATGCAATGCATAGAAGGCAAGATGTATTTGTCAATGCCATCTCGTAAGTTGGAAACTAAGATATGCTGGCCATCTAAACATGTATTTCCACTGCACGAAATTAGCTAATGCACCACCCAGTTGTAGGAATACTCACATGCGACCGTTAGTTTTCTTCTTCCACTTGAGATCCCATGGCTCGATTGAGTAGCAGAATCTAAATTTTCATGAACATAATGAGTGAGGAGAAGAGGGGGAGGGAGACCACGATGCACATGAATCCACTCTCCAGATAAGATACGAGTACACTTGACCCGTCATCGCAAAAATGTATGGAACGAGCCACGTAGGGCAGTGTCTCTGCATTGCTGGCCAAGGAAATAAATGATTCTTGACTGGAGGTTAAACTTATCCGTAAGGCAGATAATGAAGACTTACTACCGGCCGGACAGACTTTCCACACCTGGAGTTCACCATTGCCCACACTGGCCAGGCGGCGGTGAACAGAATTCCATGCAATCGATTCAATTGTGCCCGCATGAGTGAGTGTGATTGACACAAAGCTGAAGATAGGTGTATCCTTCCCTTGCTCGTAGAGATGAATGTTGCTGTCCGATGCGCCAAAGACAAAACCATCATCGTCTCGATCAGTCAGCTTAATCCATGCTAGACAGCTGATGAAGCCGGCTGATGGGATACAAATCTCTTGGATCATCTCCCCTGAGGAGAGGTTCCACACAACTACGCGACTGTCATTGCCTGCAAACATGTGAGATAACTATGAAAACGCAACCAACTGATCTTACCTCCGCTAAGCAACATGGAGCCCTGGCCGCTGATTGCCACTGCATTGATGGCCTTTGTATGCCGTGTCAGGGTGAACTTGGGAGATAACTGGGCGACTTGGAAGTTTAGGACAATTCAGAGGGGACACACTATACAACATACCTCGGACATCTTTCTGGTGGATGGATTTGAACGACATTAGAGGAGCGACCAGCAAGCCCTATATACTGTATGGTTGACGACAGAGGACAATACGAAATGACATGAAGACACAGACCAATGATTCGGACGAGTTAGCATCCTCGAAAGATCTGATTCACTATTGTCAATGAGGCATACAATAAAATTAGCCATTAAACAGTCAATACATGAAGTCGAGTATAAGTTTGGAAAGTGCACTGGGGATTAACGCGTCGTCACCCTTTGATCTTATTGTCAGTACTGATCGACAACACGTCATATCAACGCGCATTCATACCTTGGGCTGGTCAGATTTGGCACTCGTGTTGTTGCTTAGGCTCATTTTATTTCTACGTTGTTGTCCTGCTTACTTTGGACTTTCGGGATTCATATTCATATACTTGTTATGCTGCTAATACTACTGTATCTCGTAAACGTAATATACAAAGAGAGAAACTATAGAAGACAAAAAAACCGTGCTATGGATGGCGAGCGGTGGACCGTGGTGATTGAGTGGAGTGATTGGGTGGGTGATGAGGAGCAGAAAGACTTGCGAAAGTGGCTGAGTGGCACCTGAAATAGTGAATGCCACTCCGACGGAAAATGCCGAGTACTCCCAAATCAAGGTTAGCAACGTCACATGATAGACAATCGGTGTTCACTATTTGAGTCCGGAACTTTCACACGAACACCTTTTCCCACTCCTTCCTTGATCACCATCTCTTTTCGCCACCGACCTACTCAAGGGGATCATTGTAGTGGGTTATTGTAGTCAGTTCATGTAGTCAGTTCATGTCAGGCCGATCGTCAAAAAATATACCATGCTACTTTATTTAGCCTCTTGCTTTTGCAATGACGACTTTGGTTTCAGTTGAACAAAAACAATAAGACTAGTTACTGATTTTCGAATGAAATCCTGATTACCATGGCACCCGAGGAATCCATCACCCGGTATGTAGCGTATCGTCACCTCCTTTGGCTATCTAACAAAACTTGTATTGTTAGTCCTCTCGTCTCAATCGCAAGTCTTGTTGTATGTCATCATCTTTTTGTTAAGCGCATTATTGATCTTCATGCCAGATCCATGTCCATGGTATGTTGAATTTATTGGTTTCGGCGAAATGGGCGTCACCTGCTAGATTATAAAGAGAGAGCTCTGCAGCTCTCAAGCGCAATAAAGATGAAGTCGAGGTCCACTCACCCCAATTCCTATCCTGCTCGGTTCCTCCCTTATCGACGGTATCCAAAGTCGTATTCATATCCCTGCCTCACACGCGTTCCCCTTCAACGAAGCCACGCAGCCCTTTTCGATCATAACACCAACGTCTTCGCCGACTATTCGGCATCTAGATCACTTCTATATGCTACTGAGCCAATGGTTCGGAATGGCACGTTGCCTGTATCCTCAGGCTATCGTACGATCGGGTCTTCCCACACCAGCGATGCTGGATCGCCAATGCAGTCTGTTCGTTCTCCATCCGTGGACTCTGAAGATTGTGTTCATGGCTACCTTGATGGAATGGTGGAGCCCATTGCGCCTGTTCAGGAAGTGCTCCCTCGTCGTCTCGTGAGTAATGCATTGTATTCACGTTTGCATCATTTCATCATTCTTCCAGGCGCGTGATAATGAACATATTCGCCATCTCATGTATGATGTCCGAAGGACTGTTCATCGGGCCAGCTGCGTCAAAAGGCGTTTGACACGTCAATACAACATGGTTGATGTAGCCCTATGCGATGAAATTGAATCGAGAATCAATATTGCTATTGGCATGGCTTTGACAGATCTCACTAGTCACTTGGATGTGGATATGGATATCCCTGATTGCTCAGATATGGCTGCTGGCAGTACTAGCGTGAGACACGATTCCCCGGCGGCAGGCAAGCATCAGGTGAGTAGATATACACCACATGTCAAACTAGGTCACTGTTTGATCCGGATCACAGGTAGACATCACGACTCCTAAGGCCATTTCTGCAGGTGTCCTGCGGGCTACAGTTCGCTGGATCACTAAGGCTGTCTGGCACGGTTCTGTGGGCATGGTTAGATTCGGTGGGCAGCATGTTTGTGCCGCCCTCAGTCCCCGCGAGCCTGCTACCCTCACCAGTGTGTTTTCATTAGAACACTAATGTAACCACAACACATAGCGGGTGGAATGTATACTATACCAGGAGAGTGGAAGGAGTTTACTCCACCCCTGTAACAATATTGTTCAGGAGCGAGTCCCCCCTGATCCCCAGTCCACTTCCCACTTCTCAACTCCACTTGTCTCACTTGTCTACTTGCCGCTCCCTCCGTACATTTTACAATCATGTATTAGTATATGAGTGAAACTCCCCTTCAACTGTGGACAATGAAAATGAAAGAAACATATCATCTCATCTTTGTCGTTAACCTTTTGCGCCAGCTGGTGCCTCCCTTATACGCTAAGTATTTATTACTGGTGGTCGTACTACATGTTAACCAATCAATTTGTCCACTTCAGTCACATTTCCCACGCGCCCAATTCGGTGTTCACTACAAATTCACGCTTGCGCCCTTTGGTGACTTTCTTTTTTCCATTATCACCTCGAAGTCATAGTAGCACTATCATCCCATTAAATTAAATAGTAAGCCTCAACCAATAAGAGTATAGTAGCGTATATGCAGCTGATTCCAATAAAACAAATTGAAAAGCAGGAGATGTTGACGAGCAATGCCCAGGCGGTACCTGGTAAGTAGTGAGCAGGTCTATGTTGATGGGCTCTAATTTTTTTTCAGTCCTATTAGACTCCAATTCCCGCCCTCTGATAGACGATGCAGACGCGTGGCGACTGGTCCTGCAGTGTGCGGAGGGACAGCTCACATTTGTGGAATTGTCCGAGACATTGACCACTCGATTCCGCAAGCGGTTCAACTACGCTGACTGGAGCCCGGTCTTCACGAAGCTTTTCGCGGCTTGGGAATTGGAAGATCAAAATGCCAGTGGGCCTATTGATATAGTGAAAGCCGCGATGAGTAGTCGTGGTGTATCCTTCTCTGACTGTGGTCCGCGAGTCTCGGTGTCCACTAATGCATCGGCCGATGCACATCGAATCAAGCGGCGTAAAGTCGCTAGTGGTGCGCACGTATCTCGGGGGGAAGTAGAGGATGGGGGTTCATCCAGACCTCGCAAGAGGCCTCCGCTCAAGGTTATGACTACGGCCGCCGCTCAGGTATATATCCAGACAGCTTCCCCATGATATAACTGATCACATGGCAGGCCCGTCGGTTCCTCGATGTAGAGGCTCGGGTTGATGATGGTGAACAAACCTCGGATGAGGAGGACGACATGAGAGAGAGGTGTGTTCCGCTGTCTCTGCACTAGACAACATCTAATATTTTAAAGATTCGTTCATTGTCCCAGATGACATTGATGAGAACCGGGCAATGGCACCATGGGGTCCTCGCGTCTACCCACCAACAACAGCAACCTGCAGGACCTTCCAGATATTCCCAAGTGATCAATACCATAGTCGCAGCGCTACGGCAAATGTCAACAGAGCTTGACGGATGGCAAGACTGACATGGCTGACGAGGATGAGGGTGAAGACGAGGATGAAAACAGAGGATGAAAACGAGGATGAAGATGCAAGGATATGGTGGTCTTGGATGCTGCTGGTATATGGGAGAAAAATCCTGTGACTGGATTACTGAATGATCTGCCCTATGAAACTGTTGTTGCAGTCACATGGACTTCCAGTATGAAAAATACCCAAAGTTCAGTATTGGGAGGATTTTGTTTCGACCCTCGCATTTGAAACATCTATAGAGAGGCGGGAGGCTCATTTTGCTTCTATGACGTTGGATCAGCACCATCATTTGCTTTCCCAGTATACATCCCCGATCATCCCACCCCCAGCGTCTCCTCCGTCCCCCTCTCTTCTCCGGCACATACATCCTCCCCCCAGACAGCGCCAAAATGTGGGCGGTGAAAATTTATCCCCGTGAGCACACTTTTCCGAAGCTTCTGAAACGTTCTGACTCTATTCAAGCTTCTTCTGTACCATATGTTGTTACGTCCTGGAATGAGGTTGGCATCAGTGCTATGGCGCAGCATAAGCTGCTCCCGGGATGTGTTGTGGTCTATGCGGCCGATCCCAATACCTTCCTCCATGCACTTCCCAAATCCCACTCCACATGCGTGAGGACGTGGACTTTGGTGCCGTTAGAAGATCAGATAAACTTATTTGGTGCAGCCGAGCCCTCAGTACCTGCTTGGTATACGATTACAAAACATGGACTGTACAAGGGCGATATTGGCTATGCGCTGTCTTACGACGGAGAAGCTGCGCTAATCGACTTGTTGGTAGCATCACGGCGACTGAACGATCCAACACGCCGACGTGGTGATGGTGACATTGGCCAAGACCGGAGAACCCGCCGCCTGTTCCTGCCTTGTCTCTACGAGGCTACTTCCCACCCCCCGCTTCATGGTCGCGCCCGTCACAAATACAAGGGCAATTCATTCGTAGCCGGGCTCCTACTGTTGAAGCGTAAGAAAACCGAGGTGTGGCCTCTTGCAATTCCTTCGCCCTATCAGATCGCCCTTCACGCGGAATCCATGATGAATCCGGCGTTCATGACCGCCTCGCTCCACTGCTATAACCAGCAATTTTGGAAGCCAGATGACCACGTAGTTGTGTGCGATGCCGCTCACCAAGGAAAACGCAGTGTCTTACATGCCATCTCTCGAGAGTAGGCAATGGCATGGGTATGGGTAACCCGCATGGGTTATGGGTACGGGTACCTGCGGGTACGGGTCCGGGTCCGGATTTGGTAACCCGTGCAAAACCCGTACCCGTACCGTACCCATGACCTGATTAAGCATTTTGTGGTGGTGGACATACCATTTATGGTAGTTCATTGCTTTTGACACGCCGATTTTGTGCTGATTATCTTTTCATCTTCACTCGAACAGCCTCGTCCAGCACGACCGACACAACGCACGCCAGCACGCTCATACAAAACCACAATGAATGGTGCACACGCAATATGATGCAGCCACCACGACAATGAAGGACGACACAACAAATGGTGCGTACATGATACAATGTAGCCCCCATGACGATGAGAAGGTAACCACCACGACGAGTTGCACACAGCCAACCCACTATACACAAGACCACGGCCCACAAATTCAACACTCAGGATGCACACGTAGTATGCCACTGGGCATCAATGACCAGCCACGCCACGAGTGTGAGTCCCAGGGAGAGAGGATGATGAATGGTACGTCGTCCATCACTTGGACCGCACACACTCACTCTGGACCCCACCCATTCGTTTTTCAGTTTTGAGGTGCGACATAGGTTTCGGGGTGATGCGAGGACCTGGGGCCTTGAGACACATCAGTTGCCACTAGATCTTTAAGATCAAGTGCACTGATCGTTATCAGAACCAGTTCTCCCCCCCCCCCTTGCGTTCACTTTTGATCCCACCCGCTTGCTTTGGACCCTGCCCCCTCGTTTTTGACCCCACCCACTTGTTTGGGCCCCTTCCGCCTACCATACACAAACAGACCAGAGAGAATCTCGAGAGCCCAGTCCGGCAACTGTGCATTTACTTGAGGGTGGGAGTACTTCATTCCCTCTCCGGATCTACAGCGCTACTTCTCCGTTGGAGACGTAGTTCGAATCATCGAAGACCCCTCACAGTAACATACGGAACTGTATCCAGGTCATGGGCAAGATTCGATCGATGTCGATGTCGATGCGGAGGAAGTCACTGTACTGGAATCCACGCCAGTGAGGGGTACAGACATCCATTGAATCACCACAGGCATTTCCCTCACAAATTACTACTGCACAGATTCGAGTTCCACCATTCCTATTGGAGTCGTACATCCCTGACCAGGGTATTTAGCTGCCATGGCAGCACTTATTCCCTCCGTTGAAGACTCACCGGACGTGGTTGAGGTTGGCGATACCGCAGAGGTGCAGTCCGGGCTCCATATAGGTAATGCATGGAATTGTTGAAGGTGTACAAGTGCCACTGGCTGGGTTCGACTTCAACTCCTCTGCCCCAGCACTGCCATGTCAGACTCATTACCATCGATGTTCCACTTTCTCAATAACATCCACCCCCGCCCCACAAAATGCACTGGCGGTTTCGGCTCGACGAATTATATATGTGAGAAAGGGCGAATTATGTGTTCGTGGTGCGAGGAGAGTCAATCGGGAGAAATGGGATAGTGTCCAGGGTCGATCATGACAGGCAGACATTGGATGTCGCGTAACCTGGAATCCCTCTGTATGTGGCCTATGG
>MU123995.1:14128-34241 GCA_014904935.1 Melanogaster broomeanus
TCCGTCCCATGTCATCGATATCGCATGGCAAAAGCAATATCGCGCGATGTGACAATTTCCAGGTCCTGCCCATATTCTCCACTCCAGAGTTGAGCGCCGAAGTCTCATATGCTAAGAAGGGATCTATGACATCTTCTGGCACCGGTAAGTTTCCTTCGTATTGCGATTGAAGTGGGATGCTCATCGTCTGGAAATGGAGCAGAAAATATATATTCGATGACACCAAGGCACACGTTTGTCCTGGCCCTTTTGATGCAATAAAGACGAAACAGTCGCGGTTGGAATGTTTGTGCGTTGCATATTGCATTCCACGTACAGAGTAGTGTTTTACATCGTGATTTTCTGCAATGTGGCTTGGTGTTATCACGCTGTACCCATGCATCATTGGAGTTCATTCTGGAATGAGGTCGTGTGTGCGCCACCTTCAATACTCCATTGTTGCGCGTCACTTTCAGCTCCTCCGAAGAGGTTCATATCCGTCATGAAGTCTTTGACCCGCCGTAGGGGTGCAACAGTGCCTCAGTATTTCTTCTGCCTCCTTCAAGATTGGCCACCGGGGCTGCTGTATCAGTGGCTTGGATGTTTGCAGCCGCACAAAACGTCTCCAGGCATCGTTCTTTCCAGTTTCCCCTAGGTATGATCAGTTTCCTGTCGGTGAAAGTGGAGTATCTATTACCGGTTTTGTGGTTGGTATTAGATTTTTGCAAGTCCTATAATTCTCTCGAAGGGAAACATCCACCACCCATGCATGGGACCATATCTGAGTAGGGAAGTCGTTTATGTGAAGAGAATGCATGATGATTCGGGCGCCATGACATTCCCGGAAGGTGTCTTGTAGGCATGCTTAGGTACGCCTTCATGTAATTCATGTTATTGTTGTGCATCGATGACGAGAGGTTACGTGTGACATGCCCCAGCAGATTGCGATCGCAAGGAGCAATGTGCTGTGGGCCAAAGCTTCCCTACGCACTCGTTTCTCTTCGTTAGCTTCCGTGCCAGCCGTGCTAGAACCCCATAGTTGATACAGAATGACAGGTAAGTCAAACTCAATGCTCGAGCACCATTGCTCTGCTTTGAGTTTTCCATGCTCCGCTTCTCCTAGATTGGTTGGGGGGCCACGATGCCACGTTGGACGTGTGATAGATTGTAATTTTTCCTGGATGATGTTGACTTCGCGGTCAGTCAAAGGTTCAACTGCTTTCCTTTTTTTGTTTACATCACTCCCGCAGTCCTGGTACTCCTTGACAATTTCCTGTCCAACAAATGCCTCCTCATCCATAGCGAAGTCTTCATCGTCGACCTCCATTGGCAATGGCGGTGGAGCTGGCTTGGACTGTAGGAGTCAGGTATGCCGTATATCGTATAGTACAAGAAATATTCACCAATAACACATCAATCATGGACTTTTTCATAGGCTGCTTCTGATTAGGGTCCATGTCTGCGGACCCACCCCCTTCCTCTATCAGTCTCATTAGGATGGGAGCTCGTAGGCGGTTTAACGCTGCATGGGTGGGTTTGGATGCTAACATTGTCCTCCCCTTTTCCAGCTCCTTCTCATCTAGAGGTGCATCTGGTTCCTTTTGAAATTTACGCAGCTCTTTATTGCTAGGCTTGTCGATGACGATAAGGTCCCTAAAGTGGAATTGCACTAACCCGAGGAAGAGGTTATGCATGCCGTCGACCACGATAGAGCGCATTGGGTCCCAGTATGGCAAGCGCAACAGCTCAGACCATCGTATTCCGGCCTCCTTGAATATTTTACTCTGTTCTTTCTTCGTCTTCGCATCTCTCCAATGCTGAGCGGCGTCAAGGCATTCTTCATAAGTTCGTCGTCGCCATGACTCCCAGTTAAAGTTGCTGATGTCCGATTTCAGTAGCCAACAAAGGTTGCACATGTGATGTGCGGTGGGTCCGGCATTCCCGCCAATTTTCCGTGTGCCAGGTAAATCATGCACGGCCAACGCAATCACAGATCGAGACAATCGTCCCTGGAGGTGATTGACAGTTCTTGTGAACCAGGTGCCATCCTTCCAGGCTGGTAAGAAGAAGTCAACGAGAGGATGGAGAAAATGATTAATTTCGTCAAGCGAGGGCTCCCTTGGACCTGGAATGACACCGACCAAGTAGAGATTTTCTGCCCTATATCGCAAACTGGGAGGTAGGTTGAGTAACGCCATCGCGATAGAGCCCACTGATTTCTTCTTTCTGGAGGTCTTGTTTCCATGGGGGTTGAACCAATCCATGGAGAGGCTCCATGCTAACCTGAGGTCGCTTCTCTTCAAACCGTCCATGAAAGGTTTTCCGTCGGGACCCACAATCTCAGGTAATTGCAGTTCCGTCTTTGATGTCCCATAATTGATGCTGATCGTTAACCATTGTGCCATGATCCATGGCTTCCTCCATTCCAGGGCGGCTCAGCACACCAGCGATAAACTTGTTGTAGTCTTGGACAACAAAGGGTTGGATTGGCACGGCAGTTCTTTCTTTTTTGCTCTTTTTTACTAAGAGCTGCCCGCATGGGCGACCCTCCTGGTACTTCTGGAAAGTACAACGATTGGGATATGCAGTCTTGTTCTGCCTATTATCTGGTGCATATGTGCAACAACACCTGACACAAGTCGCGTAAACCTTGGTGATAGATTCCAGCCCGAACTTGCTGTGGACAGTACGGATGTCACAGGGAATAACATCGTCCAGCTGTTCTGTTGGCGTGGTTTTCGAGTGAGTACTGTTGCGTGTAGCCATCTTCAGGAGGATATTCAAGAGGGCTAATGTAGCATTACACCATGGGCGTGTGACGTGCCTGAAGACGTTGAGAATCAATGCTATGAGCATGGATAGGAGAATGGTCGGATTGGCATTGTGAAGGCGGTGACCAAAATGTCTTTCTGTTTGAGGTGTCAGTCTATTTCCAGTTTGTCAGATGCCCTCTACCAACCTGTCTCCACCGTTACTGAAGCATGATCTTGCAGCAATGAGTCCTCGTTCGTTCTTGATGCGAGAGTCGTTCCAATGCTCTTTATCGCTGCCAGAATTTGGTCTACCTTTTCGAGCATTGCTACTCGAAGCATCTCATTACACTCATTCGCCCAAGATCCCCATTGTCTCCAACTGCTTTCGTACTTCCTCGAGCCAGAGCTCCTCTCCTTCCATTGTATCGAGGACTCGGTTCTGTGCCCCCTGGGTGTCAAGACTGTCGACTAGTTCCAATGCGCGTGTCACACGTGTATGCAGTTCGTGGTCTAATGAATATAGTATTGTGAAGTCGTCGTTCTCGTTGTCGTGAGCAGCTGTTCCCAACGTAGGTGGAGCCAGCATCAATGTCGAGCTTGCAAACTCTGGTATTTTCATGCTGGGAGGTGGCATAAGTTGCTCATCACCCCCCCTAGCAAGTGTACCATCTCCCATAGAGTTTGATGTTGCGTCCTGCAATGTTATCCTGAATATTCCACGCGCAACTTCTTCCAATGCTTCGTTTTCTGTAGATGGGATCTGTATGGCCTGGTAAATTGGTACAAGGGGAGGACCAGTGGGGAATCATGCTTACCCCCTCTTCTGGGTTAGTCGAGTGGTCTTCTTTCAATGACATTTCTGACATGGCAGATACCAGGTCAGCTTCCTTATGGTATTTCTGTTGTCAGCCCACAAAACGACACTTGCCTTGTGCCGCTCACCTTTGAGGGAAGATATCGATGTTCATCTGAGTTGTTTCTTTTATGGTTTCGCTTTTCTTCTTTCGTGACCACCTTTCCCCCAGATCCGCACATGAGGCAATGACATATGGGCATTTCAGGTCTTCGCCCACTCAGATGATTTGATGTGAAAGGGGACATCAAAGTATCACCACTTGTTAAATAGTGAACGGCTCGTACTTTCAAAATTCTCGACGTAACGGTAACAAAGTTATCCATTGTTCTTATGTGGTTGTTTGTCATTTCTTGTTTTACAGAATACAACACTTCCCACTTGAGTTTTATTGTGTTCTATTCTTGCTCTCACATGGCAGATTTTGAATACAATACCCTACCTTACCAGGTTTCTTGATGACCCATTATGGAGTTAGGCATCTGGCAAATGTAACAAGTGTATTACAAATTGGTAGTAGTTCGAATCCGACGCAAGTTTGCCACTCGCTATACCCGGTCTGTCGATCGATGCGACAGCTCCTGGCATCAAGTGGGGCAGTGACCGCGATAAGCCAACATTGAGTAAGCCACTCAAACTCAAAGTCAACCAGTCAATGTGACTCCCCATGATCTCCAGTGTGCGGATGGCAATGCAGCGGGGTTGAGAGCATCTAAGGTACAAAAGAGAGCGGACGCTGCGGATATTGTATGATACAAAAAGAGGTAGAGCTACAAGGACTACCAGGATTTAATAGTGATAGCTATGGTATCAGTATCGGCGTGGGTGGGACACGAGAAAGCACTCCGGATTTCTTCGTCATCTGGATCCAATGCTCCTCGGAATATGTCAAGTTTTCTTATCTTCAGGAAGGCCTTGAGCCACTGACAACAATGAACCTACATCATCTTTGAGTATCGTCATAGTCTGTAAGAGGTTTGGAGGACCTACCAGAACACCGCTGCCCCCTTCCGTTTCAGAGTTGCTCGAACAGTGAATGCTTAGACGCGGCACGGCACAGCTGCGTCATTCAGTCATAGGGAATTCAAAGTTTGATATGGGAATGGTCTAGAAGATGGCAGGAAACCAGATGAGGACATGTTTAAGGGAAGGAAGGAGACCGGCACAATCAAGAATCCTAGGTAGCTGAGCGTCGCCAGCCACTACATCAACTATGGAGAATCTGAGCGACCTCATGGAAGCTGGAGTCTCCAGGTGTCGAGATATCGCCAGGACGTATTCCGGTGGTCCGCCCAAGAAATGTAATGATGGAAGATTGACCCGAATGCTCATATTGGACGTGCTTTTCTTCCATTGCCCACGTGAGTCACAAGGGTATTGACCGGGCATTGGCGATCAATTTCGAGGGTTCGCAGCTGTGGAAAGTGCAGCTCTCGGAGCAGTCTAGTCCACTGCGATCTGCTCATATGGGTGTCCGTGAGAATGAGCTCTGTGAGGGGTGAATGGAGTAGGGTAGCAAACGTAAAGGGGATCATTGGCGCGGTGAAGATAATTTTGGACCGTACTGTGAGTGACTGTATCCAGCTGGGTATATCTGCGTGGGGAAGATTCCTCGGTATTGAAATGCGGGAGAGTTGGGAAAGTGAGTTCCCGGTGTAGGTAAGTTCCGGGCATCCAGCACCCTTGATGCTCTGCAGTAAAGATGCCACTACGCTTGACGAGAATGAGGCTCCAACACACGACAAATTAACGGATGTTGAAATCTCCTCAAACTGGGGTAATGACCGGAAGAAAATGTCGAGCGCCAGCAAATCTCTGTCAGTCGCTGACATCATATGGAAGTATAGATTTTCTGGCAGACTGAAGGCTTGAGTCCTCCTCCAAAGCAGAAGGGCCTCGCAGTCTTTGGGGTAAACAGCCACCCAGAAGGCGCAGGGCTGCGGCACTTCGAAGTCCACTTCCACGAAATAACGTGGAGCAGCGATCTCCTTGAACAAAGATGATGTCTGGGTGATGACTTTGAGACCCTCCATGGGTACATAGCTAATGATCTCGTGTAAGAGTTCGTTAGGCAGTTGTAATATGGATGGCGGTGACGCCTAATCAAGTCAGTAACATAACTTTTCAAAAGGAGGCGAATAAGCACTTACAGTACGGAGTTGCTTCAATGGGGTGAAGCCCTCAGCTTCATCGTTGCAGGGTCATTTTAATGTTGATTGTTTCTTCAATGGTTCCTATCGCGAATATCAGGGAAAGTGAAGGATATCGAACAATCAACCTTACAGATTGGCCCTCCTGTGTGGTCAACACGTACAGACGTTTTGCGGCCGGGAGATTGGACGGATTCCCATCCCCCTTGCATTTGAGGGGACGCTGGATCGGCGATCTTGTGGACGGCCGCTCCTGTGTGGACAAAGACTGACGTTTTGCGACCAGGAGATTGGATGAATTCCCATCCCTCTTGCATTTGAGGGGACGCTGGATCGGCGATTTTGTGGACGGCCACTTCTGTGTGGACAAGCACCGACATTTTGCTGCCGGGAGATTGGATGAATCCCCATCCCTCTTGCGTTCGAGAGGTGAGCTTGCGGACGGTGGGGTGGGGGTCCTGAAACACTGGCGTTTTCCACTCTGGAGAATGGATGAATCATCATCACTCTCGCATTTGAGGGGAGGCTGGAAAGATATGGGACAGAACTATGCAGGTAGAAATAAATCTCACTTCGATGATATAAATGGGGCGATGCTCGGGTGGAGACCGGTTGCAGGTCCACGCCTCCTCACTGTCCTCTACAGCTTCACCCTTCGTGATTGAAACCAGAGGTGCAATGGACCGCAAGGGAAGGGTCTGACGAGCTAAGGTTAACGGCAATTACGGGGCCCCTCGGAGATAATCTCACCTCGATCAATGACGAGAGGATCTATCAAACTAAGGTCAACGTAAGATAGCGAGATAGAATGATTATCTCACCCGAACCAGTCGGTGGGCGAAAAATATGCTAATGACATTGCCCATGTCGAGACGGGTGTGTGAGCGAGTACTAGTTACTACTGGGAAGAATTATACAATGAGGCTGAGGCTGGATAATGACATGCAGCAGCTTATATAGGGCATCATCGTCAGTGAACTCCATGGATGCATATAATAAAAATTCCATTCAAAATCTATACAATGAGTCTAGAGGGGACCCCACCAGGTAGAGTGACCCTCTTTGATTGGGGATTGACGCGTCGTCGCCCTTGATCTTATTGTCAGTACTGATCGACAACACGTCATATCAACACGCATTTGTACCTTGGGCTGGTCAGATTTGGCACTCGTGTTTCTTACTTAGGCTCATTTTGTTTCTACATTGTTGTCCTGCTTACTTTGGACTTTCGGGATTCATATTCAGATACTTGTTACCAATCCTCAGTTACGCTGCGTTACGCTGCTAGTACTACTGTATCTCGTAAACATAGTATACAAAGAGAAACTATAGAAGACAAAAAAACCATGCTACAGATGGCGAGCGGTGGTGATTGAGTGGAGTGATTGAGTGGGTGATGGGGAGCAGAAAGACTTGCGAAAGTGGCTGAGTGGCACCTGAAATAGTGAATACCACTCCGACGGAAAATGCCGAGCACTCCAAATCAAGGTTAGCAACGTCACGTGATAGAACATTGGTGTTCACTATTTGAGTCCCGAACTTTCACACGAACACCTTTTCCCACTTCTTCATTGATCATCATCTCTTTTCGCCACCGACCCCACTCAAGGGGTCGTTGTAGTGGGTCGTTGTAGTCCATAGTCAGTTCATGTAGTCAGTTCATGTCAGGCCGATCGTCAAAAAATATACCATGCTACTTTATTTAGCCTCTTGCTTTTGCAAATGACGACTTTGGTTTCAGTTGAACAAAAACAATAAGACCAGTGACTGATTTTCGAATGAAATCCTGATTACCATGGCACCCGAGGAATCCATCACCCGGTATGTAGCGTATCGTCACCTCCTTTGGCTATCTAACAAAACTTGTATTGTTTAGTCCTCTCGTCTCAATCGCAAGTCTCATTGTATGTTCATCATCCTTTTTGTTAAGTGCATTACTGATCTTCATGCTAGATCCATGTCCATGGTATGACCTATTTAAAGGTCAAGATGAGTAGATGCCTGCAGATTCACTCATTCCATGTCATCACAACGTCCAGATAGTACTGCACATGTAGCAGCAGCACTCGATGCTCTGTCTAGAATACAGAATTCGGTAATTAGGTTTTCTTCTTGAGTGTGCTTAGTTGAACTGGAATTCAGGCTGTTGCATTTTCTGCCTGCCAACTTCGGGCCTTGGGTCCACCAAAGGCACCTACTGCTCCTCACCATTGCGCATGGAAGTGCAAGCTCAATCGGAAGCGGCGGCAAATTCCTCACAATCCCATCCATATACCCCCTATTACCGACTTCGCAGTCGCACACCAATGGATCAAGCTTCGTCCGCACCATCAGTCACTACTGGATCTAGTGTTAGATCGAATACCATAGATGAATACCCCCCCGAAATCCAAGCGCTACCCGTCATTCCCTCATTCGGTGGGAGCGCACTCGTCGGTCAGGACCACGCCTCCAGGCCTCCTCCCGCACTCTGCCTGTTGTGCGCATATTTGGCAGTGGCTCTCATGCAGAGCATGTCGATGCCTGCGTCAATGTTACCTAGTGCACCGCTAGTGGTAAGTGCTACTTAACAACGCACATACCACCCATGCCACCCATGCTTATGATGCCTTAGCCCACTAGTACAGTAGATCCACATCCTACTGAAACCCAAGCTCCGACCCCCTCACAGGGTGAGGGTGCACCCGCAGCCGATGCCACGACTCCCTGTATACCCTGCACTCCGCCTGTTGTGCGCATGTTTGGCGGTGGTACTCATGCAGAGCATGTCGATGCCGCGTCAATGTTACCTAGCGCACCGCTAGTGGTGAGTGCTATTTAACAACGCACATACCACCCATGCCACCTATGCTTATGATGCCTTAGCCCACTAGTACAGTAGATCCACATCCTACTGAAACCCAAGCTCCGACCCCCTCACAGGGTGAGGGTGCACCTGCAGCCGATGCCACAACTCCCTGTATACCCTGCACTCCGCCTGCTGTGCGCATATCTGGCGGTGGTACTCATGCAGAGCATATCGATGCTGCATCAATGTTATCTAGCGCACCGCCAGTGGTAAGTGTGACTTAATGCACATACCGCCCATGCTTATGATGTTTTAGCCCACTAGTACAGTAGATGTGTGTCCTTCTGAAACCCAAGCTCCGACCCCCTCACAGGGTGAAGGTGCACCCGCGGCCGATGCCACGACTCCCTATACACCCCGCACTCTGCCTGTTGTATGTGTACTTGGTGGTAGTACTCATGCAGAGGGTGTCGACACCGCATTGACGCTACCTGTGACATCCCCAGTGGTAAGTGAGACTAATGACGCGTAAATCGCCTACGTTTATGATTTCATTGTTCCCTATGTTGGCCAGCAACCCTCCAATGTTATGCAGGCACACGATATTCCTTATAAACGGTCCCATGGACAGTCCCGAGACATCTGTCCAGGCCCTTCTAGGAGGGTCAATAGTCGTTCAAGCAGTCCGCGGAGGACCCCCCTGGAAAGTATGTTTTCTCCTACTTTCTCGGTTTCATCACGCTTACTCTTTCTAGAACTTCGTCCGAGGTCCCCCGCACGAGGTGAGGACTTTGTTTCATTTCCTTGCTTCGTAGGTCTAACCCATGCATCTTGGTGCTGTAGCAGTTATGACGCACTCGATTGTCCTCCACACGGCCGGCCGGTCTCTGCATGAAAAACCAACACCTAATGTGACCAACCCCGACTCTGAAATGCGTGGCATAGTATCTCACTCCAACCCGAACACATCTGATGAGGGCCATCTTCCCCCAGCCATACCACCTGATGTTGATATGGCTGACAACACAGAATTCCAGCCATCCGCTCCCCCAACTGTGTCTAGTCCTGCAGGCTTAGGTGCAGGGATCGTCCCCCTCGACCCTTACCTCTTCCCTTGTCCCTACCCTTGTCAGAGCAACTCAAAAGCACGATCGATCGCCTTGTTACCAAACAACTCAATGAAGCGACCATCCAGATTGTTGAGCCCACTGTGAAACTTGTCATTGAAACCTGCATCAAGCGTATCACAGATTCTATTGGATCCGCTCAGGGAGGTTCTGTTCAAGTGCGGAATGGTGTACGGGTTAGGGATAGGGATAATACCGAGTTGGAGCAGAGTGACTTGGATGGTGATAACTTGGACAGTGATGATGATACTCCTTCGAAACGTAGGAAGAAGCCAGGGAAACGAGGGAAAAAGAACTACTTACATGTAATGTTCCCATTCATCATTCCGCAGCATTACTCATCACTGACCTCTCTCAGGACGCCTGTTGCAAGTACCTGGAAGAGAAAGGGCTCAAGAAGCGCAGGGGAGACTCAACATTACCCAAGTCTGCCCTACCTGACTCTGTGCGCGAGTTCAATGCGACAAACGACAATCCGCCGACTCTGTCTGATCTCGCGATCGACTGGAGCTCCACGTTAACATCTCCTAGGTGGAATACAGAGGTCGTCCATCTCTTAACCGTGGATAGGCAATCGCACGGGTATGGGTAACCCGTGCGGGTAGCGGGTCCAAGTATAGCAAGGGTACAGGTGCGGGTACGACTTTCTGACACCCGTACCCGTACCCGTACCCTTATTGTGGGTTGACAGTGGAACAGTATTAATTATTGCCTAACATGGTATAGCAGTCATAGCCTTGACATGAAATGGAATGGAAAAAAAAAACAGGCACACGCTCCCTCCTTTTTGCAACCCAACCGCACCACAGCAGGCTTCCCATCAAGATGTCAAAGAGAATTCCCAAGCCCTCAGAGAAAGGAAGGCTCTTTGCTGAAGAACGCATCACTGCGAACAAGAAACGTCAGCATAATGGCGATAGCGACGTAACAGGCACATCAACCATGGCGTCAAAACGGGCAAGGCCTGCCCATGCCAGTGGTCCCACACGCTCCGGTGAGGCTGCACATGTCCCACAGCGCCAAGAAACAGCAGAGCCTCGCCCCCCGTCACCAGGCATAGATAACTCTGATGCAGCATCAGACGTGGTTGAGGTAGAACCACCAGTCGCATCTGAAACACCTGAAGAGGAACTTGGTTCGTGTCTAACAAAACATATCAGAAAGGGGCTTAATGATATGTGCAGCACATCTACAAAAGGATTGGACATCACCGGTATATGCATTCTTCAACCCGATACCAACTATCCGTGAGATCGATGGGCGTTGTGTACACAAGTTTGCCTGCAGCGCCCGTGGATGCAAAGTCAAGGTTCGCCGGTACTTGGATACCAAGGACGCACGGTCCACTGGAAATATGAGGAAACATGTTAAATTGTGCTGGGGGACCAAGGTACTTGATGCCGCAGACAACGCCAAGGATGCAAGTGAAGTACGTACTAATATCGTTGGGAGTATCCAGCGGACTGGCTCCATAGCAGCTGCTTTTGAGCGGAAGGGCAAAGGAAAGATAACCTATAGTCATCGTCAGCATACGCGCACTGAGACACAGTAATGCCACAAACTCTGTCACATTCATCTCATCTGATGTCCTTTGAAGGGCCGAAATTGTTCGTTGGCTTTCGGAAAGTCAGCGCCCATTTTCGATCGTTGCAGACAGAGGATTTCTGTGCCTCATGAAGACGGGCAGGCCAGAATATTACTTACCATCGCCTGACACAGTCTCGCGTGATACCAAGCAAGTGTTTGCACAAACACGCGTGCGTATCGCTAGAATGTTACAGGTCAGTGA
Source organism: Melanogaster broomeanus (assembly GCA_014904935.1). NCBI lineage: Eukaryota > Fungi > Basidiomycota > Agaricomycetes > Boletales > Melanogastraceae > Melanogaster > Melanogaster broomeanus. Next base: position 25,568 of record MU123995.1, read on the forward strand.
ACATAAACATAATTTCATAACATACAACTGAACCTTACCAGGAATACAATGGACAGCTCAATTTTACAACGGACGCATGGACATCTCCGAACCACCATTCATACGTCGCAATCTGTGTACATCTGCAGCATAAGGGCAGTCCCATGTCATTCCCATTAGATATTGTTGAGCTAGCAAAGGTGAGATCGACGCACAGGACATGCATGCATTGTTCTGACTGGAAAAAACCAGTCTCATACCGGCACAGCGTTGGCGAATGCATTCGAGGGAGTCCTAAATGATTTTGGCATCACAGATAAGGTAGACAATATAAATAAGTGGCTTACGAAGTTCTGACTGGTTTAGATCTTGAGCGTTACATGCGATAACGCTGCCAATAACAACATGATGATAAACAGGCTTGGCAACCGCATCCCGACCTTTGGCGGTGCTACCAGCCATACTCAGTGCTTCTTGCACGTCGTGAACCTTGTAGCAAAGTCGTTCATACATCAGTTTGATGTAAGTAAAAAAGAAGCTGATGCCGCTCTGGATGGTCGCCAACTCAAGGATGCTGCCAAAGCACTCGCCAAGTTGAGCACCGAGATTGAGTGCGATGATGGAATGGCCAGCGTTGAAACTGAGGGCGGTGAGGGAGGGACGGAGCTTGACGATGATGAGGGTTGGATTGACGAGGTGGGATTGATGAGAGAGGACGAGCACGATGAGCTCGAGTCGGCAATCCTGCCAATCAAGTTGGCACTGGCGAAAGTATGAATGCATGCTCTATTGCTCACCTGCAAGCTAATTTGTCTAATCAGATTCGCAAACTCGCATTCAAAATTATCCATTCTTCGACTGTGATTCTTCCCGCGTGGACGGAGCTCATGCAGGAGCTGAGGATGACAGTGAGCTTTTTGCCACGCGATGTGGCAACCAGGTGGAACTCGACACTGGACTTGCTGGACTACGTGCTGAGGCACAGGAAAGTGGTGGATGGGGTCACCCAAAGGAGAGACTTGGGGCTGAGGAAATACGAGGTGTTGGATGATGAGTGGATGATGCTGAAGCAGCTGCACTCCATGCTCGAGGTGAGTCACTACCTCAAGGCTGCTGCGTGCCCACTAGTAACCAAACAAATAAACAACTATGCAAACAACCTAATTGGCCGCCCATCGCCCGCTTTCCCAGATTCTCAAGGACGCAACACTCTATTTTTCCCGTGATTTCCCCAATCTCCCGACTGTCATTCCGGCAATGGACAGCATCGATAAGGTCCTGACGACGCATGCTCAAAATGTGGACCTCTCTGCACCCGTTCGCTCGGCCGTCGTTGTAGCGAAAAAAACATTGAACAGATATTATGAACTGACGGACAGCTCTGATGTTTACCATATTGCTATGGGTGAGTTTGTACTACACCTTGTTGGGTACTTGATGACGAGCTTTCAACAGTCCTTCATCCATGCCACAAACTACAATACTTCCGGCAAGCCAATTGGGAGCAAGACTGGATCAACACAGCTGAAGAGCTTGTACGCGAGGAGTATGAGCGCATGTACAAGTCTGTTGCTGATGACTCTGACCGGGCCCAAGTGCTGGATGAGAGTGCTCATCAGCAAAACCACATGGGGCTGGCCAGCCCTGTACAGGCCCCACAGGTGCCCACAGGCCCACAGGTAAGTCCCCCCCTGTACAGGTCACTCACAGGTGCCGACAGGTCTCGACAGGTGCCGACAGGTGCTGACAGGTCACACAGGTCACACAGGCACACAGGTCACGACAGGCGACGACAGGTCATTACAGGTAGGTACAGGCTGGTACAGGTCATTACAGGTAGATACAAGTCATTACAGATCCATTTTTCGAGTTGATCACACCAGTGTCAGATTGAAAAAAAAACAACTGAATTGTTTATCTAATACAACACAGACGTAGTATGTACAGCATGTACAGTATGTATGAAAGCCGCGATGTAGGTGGATGACAGGAGATGGTGGGGTGTTTGATGGCACAGAGGACGCCATGGATGAGCTGTCTGGTGCGCGAATGGGATTTGGGCACCAAGCCTGTTTGGGCCGATTTGAGGCGCGCGTGACCTGTTTGGAGCATGAGCAGCCAATGCGGGCGCTGGATACTCCGGCAGGTGAATGCGCGAGTGGTCATTCTGAAGCGCAAGTGGTCCTTGCGTGACCCGTTTGCAGCGTGAGCGGCCAACGCGGGTGCTGGGTACTTGAGGCATCCGGCAGGTGAATCTACGAGTGATGCTTTTGAAGCGTGAGTGGTCCTTGCATGACCTGTTTGCAGCGTGAGCGGCCAATGCGGGTGCTGGGTACTTGAGGCATCCGGCAGGTGAAAACGCGAGTGGTCGTTTTGAAGCACGAATGGTCATTTTGAAGCGAGAGTGGTCCTATTGAAGCGCGAGTGGTCCTTACGCGAGTGATCCTTGCGTGACCCGTTTGCAGCGTGAGCGGCCAATGCGGATGCTGGGTACTTGAGGCATCCGGCACGTGAACGCATGAGTGGTCATTTTGAAGTGCGAATGGTCGTTTTGAAGCGTGAGTGGTCCTATTCAAATGTGAGTGGTCCTATTGAAGCGCGAGTGGTCCTTACATGAGTGTAGGGGACCCGCAAGGTGACCCGTGACGGGTATACCCGCGGGTCTGATATTATGTATACAGTATTTATAACAAATAATCTACTAGAGTTAGTTAAAATGTCAACGAGTGCGAGGGACTGAGAACAAGCGGGTGCGGCTGAAAGCGCACGAGTGCAGCTGAAAATCCACAGGTGGGCCTGAAACGAGCGGGAGGGGCTGAATACGAGCGGGAAGGGCTGAATACGAGCGGGAGGGGCTGAATGCGAGCGGGAGGGGCTGAATACGAGTGGGAGGGGCTGAATACGAGCGGGAGGGGCTGAATACGAGCGGGAGGGGCTGAATACGAGCAGGAGGGACTGAGAACAAGCGGGTGCGGCTGAGAGCGCACGAGTGCAGCTGAAAATCCACAGGTGGGCCCGAAACGAGCAGGAGGGACTGAATACGCGCAGGTGCGGCTGAAAAGCGCACGAGTGCAGTTGAAAATGCACAGGTGGGCCTGAAACGAGCGGGAGGGACTGAATACGAGCGGGTGCGGCCGAAAGCGCACGCAGGACTAATGCGAGGCGAGTCATGGTGCATGTGCACCTGGACGCGTGCTCGTCGTAGCTGCGAAAGTAGTTAGTTAGTGGCAATACAAAGAAAAATAAAAACATATGGCGTGCCGTGCATGCGATGTGCATGCATCGATGTCGTCATCGTTGCGGTTGTGTGCGGAGCAGCTCGCTGCATGGTGGTGAGGACTCAGGAGTCATGCGAGGCGAGTCACGGCGCATGCACCTGGACGCGTGATTGTCGTAGCTGTGAAAGTAGTTAGTGAGTGGCAACACAGAGAAAAATAAAAACATATGGCGTGCAGTGCATGCGACGTGCATGACGCACCTTCATTTGTCGTCCTCTCGCCCTCCCTGTTCCCTGTGGTCTTGCAGGTAGGCAATCCGAACCTCATCGATCAAGATCGATGTACAGCGGCCGTGAAACGTGTTTTCCCGACAAGGTCTCTAAGAAGAAAGTGCTGAGGTCAGTACGTAGGTGAGTTCGTGTTTGAGGCAGCATGTTTGCATTCAAGTCGATGGACTTATCTTGAGATGGCGAGTCCATTTTCGAGGTGGTGAGTGTTGACGCGGTGAGGCTAAGGGCTAAGCGGTGGGGAGTTGAGTATGGGGAAAGTTGAACATTCACGTGATCTAAACGACTGAAAGTTTTCAATGAAGTCCACACCATTAGGATAATTATACTACACTTTCATTACTACACTACCTAACTACTACTAACTAGCTGTTGGCACCTATAATGAAGGCTAAGCCGGGAGTTGGCAACATTGAGTATCTGGAAAATTGAATATTCATGTGACCTAAACGATGGAAATGTTGACAAGTCCACACCATTAAGATCATATGCTACACTTATATTACTATTATGTTATGTAACTAGTAACATGAGCTGTCGGCACCTGTGGAGGGCTGTCGGCACCTGTGGAGGACCTGTCGCAAACCTGTCGGCACCTGTGTCGTCCGCCGGGTTCTGTGAGGCCTAAATTTGGCAATGGGATCTGTAAGAAGCTGTCACCGCCCTGTCACATACCTGTGATGTGCTGTAAGCGCTGTAAATGCTGTAAAATGCTGTCATTTGTGATCAAATCTGTGACGAAATTTGGGTTTTGCTGATGAAGCTTATCCTTCACCCGGCCTCTGTGTCATTGTCATGGACAATGCGAGGATCCATCATAGTGCTGAGGTGCATGAACTCTTTGACCGTTTCAGTCAGTAAATTCAACTCACTCGCAGGCGAATCAATTGACCCTTCTTTGGCACTCACTCAAGGTGTTCATCTTGAATATCTCCCGCCATACTCCCCGGACTTGAACCTGATTGAAGAAGCATTCTCGAAGATCAAGCACTTCCTTCATTGTCATCAAGACTATTATGGCGCTACTCACGACAATGGCATTATTTGGGACATGTATGAAGTGACGGAGATTATCACAGCGGAGGATGCACTGGGGTACTTTTTTCATTTGGGTTACTTCTAGTTCGTAGTCGTACAAATTTTCGGCATGATAACAACAGAGCATCGTAATACAGACATAACAGAAGGCAGACGAGCATGGACAACTTTACAGCGGGGTAGACCACTTTTCAGCTGCGTCACGCAGAGCAGCAATCTCTCCAAGTCTAAAGTTCATCTCCTTGAGCTCAGGTATGGTGATGAAGCGAAGAAGGCGGGCGTCGTTGAAAGCGTGTTCGGTGAATTTGTTGAGAATGTCGGGCATGAGTTTGTATGTCATACAGAACTGCGCAAGGGGCATATCTGTTCCTGGAGCACGAGTCAAAGGCAAGAGTCGGTCGCTAAGGTCGGCAGCCACAGTAGTGTGAGGCCCAGGGTGTCCACTGTTCATAGCCAGGTTTGGAGCTAAAGGACGCAGCAAACCAAGAACGCTGTCACCAATGGTAAAATTGAAGATTGGAGGAGCTGGTGTGGAAGATTTCACAGCTTGTGAATCTAGACGTCATTGAAGGACGGGGCTGAGCGCAGCCCTATTCTGTTCGTCAAAAAACTTATGGTGCGGTGGTTTCTCGATCGTTGCCACCGCAACATCGTCCTTGAGCTTTTTCCACCAAATACATGATATGTCAATACTTCTAGAATGATTTGTGACGCACCAGAGCAGATGCCCAACAGTCAAAGCGTTCGGGATTGAGGGGGAGATGTTCCTCGGTGGCAGGAACTACGTAGCAATGAGTGGAGGGGCATGCCGTGTCGGCTTTCTTGCAAGTCCAGCGATCACGGAGCATCTTGATGAACTGAATCTTCTGTTCATTGCCTGGTAAAATGGCTTCGGACTCCTTCTATAGTAACATACAATCAGTCCACACAAGTGATAATTGTCAGGCCGTGAAATGAGTACTCGTTTTTTGGTCTTCATTGTCACAGGCTCCGCAGCTTCTACAACATCGTTCTCTTGGTTCCTTGCATTCTGGATCACGTTGAGGTTGATCGTGGGGTCTCTCACTGTCAAATTTTTCACCTGCTTGAGGAGCACATCAAAGTCGGCTTGAGTTGCTAGGGAAAGTCCAGGTCTCGGAAGAACGCGAGGTATGAAAAATGACACGTCATAGTCATTGAAGTCGATGACTTGCGGCTTGATAACCAAGGAGACTTTCGCCAGGATCTGTGCCTTGAACGTATCCCAAGGCTCGTCGAGACTGAATACAAAGCTTGAGTTTCTGGGTAGGCGCTTGCTTTGAGGCTTCTTCATTTCACTAGCGGAGGTGATTGAGACGATGAACGACACATCTCTGGCTTGTGGAGGCTCAGAGTGTTGCCTGGAATCTATTATGAGGTAAGTAAGGTGTGATGCTGCCGCACTAGATGCATATATGCACCCTTATCAGCGCGTTTGCGCTTTTTTGTGGTAGGTGGAGGTGTCAGTGTTCGCACATCACCTTCATCGCCCTCGTCCGCATGATTTGTGGCTACTACTACCATCTGGTTGTTGTCTGAGTCCTTGTTGCTATCTCCGTTGATGGTATCTGTGTCTTCCGAGTCATCCTTGTCGGAGTGGGGGTCGTCTTTCCAGGCAGTTGTGGTAAGTTGCTCATTCATGTTGGCGTCCAGATGGTCTAGTAGCTTGGACCTTCTGTTTGTGCCTCCAGAGATGTGAAGAGTTACTTTTTTATTAGCCATCGTGCGTGCAGTGGTGAGGAGCAGGATGTGTACTAGTTCTCTGATTACAATCTGACAAAGTTACAATTATCCTAATTGGACGAAAAACGACGTGATGTGAATCACGCTGAGGATCTATGTTGAAAACCAACACAAACCAACAGCCCAGACCCTAGCGGAACTGTCGTTGAACGGCCGGTGTCTGGTTGTTTGGGGTGGTAATGATATCTCTGGTCGAGGAGTGAGGTGAGGGATTGATAATGGTGAAGTCCTCTTGACTTCTAATGATGATGATATAAGCGTAGATGGATAGGGGTGAAGTCCTCTAGACTTCAGATGACAATGGTGATGACGTAAGCTTGAGATGAAATAGCGATGAAGTCCTCTTGACTTCAGATGACGAATAGAGACGAATAGACGAAGCCTACACTGAGGCTAAACTTGAGATTTGAACTAGAACTTGGAATTGATTGAGTGGGATAGACTCAGTCTATTTACAGGGAAAGTAGGTAGGTTTATATACTGCTGAGACTTTGTACGCTCATGCGTACTAATGGCAGCAAAAGAGAGTGATGAGTAATAAAGAGAAGAATATTAGTAAGCAAAGGAGAGAAATTAGTCAGCTTGACTGTGCATGACTATGCTTCTGAATAAGCAAAGTGGAGCTCCTGAGTAATCAAGGAGAGGCTGAGTAAGGATGATGTAGTCATGCTGGATGTGTGCTGACGAAGCGGATGAATAAGAGAGGGGATGGATGATAAAGCATGATGGAGGATGAGTGAGCGAATGATGAAGTGCTGACTGAGCAAGGCAGGGTGGATGACTAAGCAGGCCAAGCTGTGTTGCCATAGACACAATGATGTCATCAGTATCCCAGTAGTGTCCCATATGCGTCCCATGAATGTCCTATGTCTCCTGTGTGCATGAACTCTGGTGTCCCTTGTACAGTTCTGGCTCCTCTGTGAACGTGCAATGACTGAGCACTAATCAAAGCGAAGGAGTGGAGCTGAGATCGAGGAAGGTGATTGGTGAAGGGGATTCGTCCTGTCTCTGCTGAATGGAAGGTATGGGAGAGCATACAGGTTGAATTGAATCAGGGAGTTCGTGCAAGTTGTCTGGCAGCCATGATGAAAGGAGAGAATATTGCAGCTGGCGAAATTTGGACAACTGGATGAGAGAGCGAGGGATGTAGACGGTGCAGGATGGAGGGAGGAATTCTCCATATGCAGAGTGGAGAGGGACAACGTGGAGGACAATCTGTCTTTGATCAAGCCGTATGACTGACTTGATAGAGCCACAATAGATGCGCATTTCAGTTGAGCTCTGAATGATGAGTTTTCGCCCTGTGTGAACAGGGAATGGTATGGCAGGGGAGAATGATGTGATAAGCCATGCTGGCATTGACTGGTTGTCAAGTGGCTGGCCGATGGCATGTGCATAACCATTAGATTGAGCGAACTCATGTATCCAGGAAGCGCTTGATGGCAATGATGACATATTGGCGTGATGGTGTGATGGTGTGATGGGAAATGAATGGTGATGGCAGGCCGGGTGTGATGGCAAAGAAGTCGGATGGCAAATGAATGGCAAATGAACGGCAAATGAAAAACATGCATGTATGCTGGCATGGGCGCTTAAGGTTTGCCGCCTTCTAGATTGAGTGAAGCGAAGATCCTTCTATTTTGGAAGAGAAGATCGGATCACCGGGATCTTGGCCGGGATGACGTAATGTGCAACTGTGAACGCGTAATTCGTCGCATTTCTTCTTCTTTGACCACTGTCGCTTGCCTCCAGTGCGAAGGATGACTGCACTGTTCTTGTCGTCGTCTTTCTGCACTTGTCGTATGCTTTCTTCGTCATCATAGGTCCAGTGCGATTCATGAAAACAACATTCTTGTTCTCATCATCTGCACTTGGCGTATGCTGCGTCGTATCTTCTTCATTCGTTCTTCATGCTCACATCACCAACACTCTTGGTGTGTGACAGCGGAAAGATGCTTATCTATTGGTCAAATAGCATCAGACAGATGTTGATAGATATAAATAGTCGGCGATGCACGGTGCTTGATCCCAATGTACGAGAGAGAGACGACGATGGATTGGATGTATTCAGGTAGAGAGATACATAGGACTACATAATTGGGTAGTACACGAAATAACTCTATGAGGTAAGCAAGGCACGCAAGGCCACGGGAGGAGGGAACTCGTGCCATGCTAGCACCAGGTCAGGATCGTCGATCAGCACATGGACATACTTCATGACCTCCTCCACAGGAATCTCCCTGGATGTCCAGGGACAGATTTGACAGTGGATGACGAGCTTATCGTCGTAGTACTGGCCAGTCACCAACCCAGCCCCAGGCTCACAACCGGGATTGCCACAGCTTCGGAGCATCACCCCTAACGGACAGAAAGGATAGGTCTCGAGGGCGA
>MU123996.1:0-34221 GCA_014904935.1 Melanogaster broomeanus
TGGCTCTCCTGACTCCTCCACCCCCATCTCCCGCATTTACCAGACAACGCGCGCTCGTGCGCAGCCGCAACATTCGATGCACACCATAGGTTTTTTTATTTTGCTAATAACTAACTACCATTGCAGCTATGACAATCACACACGCACACATGTGGCATGGCTCTCCTGACTCCTCCACCCCCATCTCCCACATTTACCAGACAACGCGCGCTCGTGCGCAGCTGCAACATTCGACGCACACCATAGGTTTGTTATTTCTATTTTTATTTGCTAATAACTAACTTCCGTCGCAGCTACGACAATCACGCGCGCACACATACTGTGACGTGGCTCTCCTGACTCCTCCACCCCCATCTCCCGCATCTATGCATGCTCGTGCGCAGCCACAACGTTCGACGCACCACAGTTTTTTTCTATTTCTATTTTTTATTAGCAAATAACTAACTACTCTCGCAGATGACCCCGCCGTCGCAAAAGCGGACCCGCGTTTGGAGACCAACCTACTACTATTACTACTAGTTATGAATTCCCAGTGATCCGACTTTCTGAGTCGGCCCTCCATCTGATTAGTCACTCCTTTGATGTACCATTGACCTCCCATTGTCACGCAATTAAGACGCCATTCTTCTCGTTTACCCTGATCCGTTTAATGACACATCAATGGTATTAATAAGGGTCCATGAGTTGTAACTTGTAAGCCTCGAGACTCATTATTTATAATATGCATGGCCTTATTCGCATGGGGGCGGGTGGACATGGAAAACTGCTTATGTCACATTAATGCTTATGAAAATGGACTTTAAGTAAAAATCATGGGCTCGAGGTTTTCCTGATGAGGATTGTTGAGGATGAGTGTGGTATGCATCCTCTGACCTTTTTGCATCTGCTATACCTTTTTATTTATTTTGGAGTCATGCAGGTGCGAAACTTGTCTACCTACCCCCGTATTCACCAGATTTCAACCCTATTGAGCAAGCATTTCATTGTATCAAGTCCTGGCTTCGACGACATGAAGAGGATGCGATGTGGCTTGAGGCTCGACCTTGGTTGATCCATCAGGCTTGCAATGGCAGTCACTCCAGAGTTAGCAGAGAACTGGATCCTTAATTGCGGTTATCAATTGTAGTCTCATATTTTACCGGCAGAAACCTTGCTTGCAGCTCACATGAGTTGATAGTGCGAACGAGAAATATAGCATTTTTAGCAGAAGTGGATAATTACTACGATATACTAGAGAGGTCAAACATGATTGCAAAGGAGGCTTGGGAGTACACATGTACATGACAATAAATAAAAACACGGAGAGAGAGAAAGAACGATGGAGAACACGACATGGAGAAATAAGAGAGAAGACGACAGAAGTGCAAGACGATCAAATAAAGACACGTACTGTGACGCGAAGGCAACTGCCTGTTACCGCAGCTTACGCGTGTACTGATTACCGTGCTCAAGGGCAGACAAGGACGAAATTCATAAGTGAGGGGCCCACAAGAGTGGGCACCCATCGACGATGACAGACGCCAGACAAGGGGGACAACGTGAGGGGCCCACAAGAATGGACACCCATCAACGACGAGAAAGCGAGAGAATGGGTCGAAAGTCCTATGTGAGGGGCCCACAAGAGTGGGCACCCATCGACGACGACAGATGCCAGACAAGGGGGACAACGTGAGGGGCCCACAATAATGGGCACCCATCAATGATGAGAAAGCAAGAGGAATGGGTCGAAAGTCCTATGTGAGGGCCCACAAGAGTGGGCACCCGGCATCGACGACGACAGACGCCAGACAAGGGGGACAACGTGAGGGGCCCACAAGAATGGCACCCATCAACGACGAGAGAAAGCGAGGGGAATGGGTCGAAAGTCCTATGTGAGGGGCCCACAAGAGTGCACCCATCGATGACGACAGATGCCAGACAACTGGACGCGTGTACCAACAAGATGTCACAGCGTGAGGCTATTTGGATGGCACAAACAGAACCAAACACATGCTGCTGGATTTGTACTGCGGCAGTTTGACATGCAAAGCACTGTATGTTAGTGATACAGTTGAATTGCTCATACTGTATCGCAGTGGGACCGCCTCTATGCTTATACAATACCAGCAATATACATCACGGAAAAGGTCACACGGGGTGACATGATGTGACACGACGTGACCCCCCGCCAAATGCGTGACACGACAACATTATTTTACACAGTGCACACCATGTAGTTAACGAGTAAAGTATGTATCGAGAGAATGTTTGCGTAGCATCAAGTAATGCTTCCGTCGTACGTGAGCTCGAAATATCCCGAGTTCTCTCGATAACCTGAGTGATGATCCAGCATCCCCAAATACCAGACATACACCTTTGAGCTGCTGACAGAGTTCGACAAACCTTCTCGCGACTCGCGAGTGATGGTGGGACCTGAATCTTCATCGTCTTCACTGTCTGAGTCCACCTCAATTACATCTCCATGGCTGCCACCGTCTCCCAACGAACTAAAGCTGCAATTGCCTTATCAGTTGCTACCCCAGTGCTGGACCCAGAACTGCTTATCTCTCGTTCCTCGGCAGGGTCTAGGATCTCCTCGAGTGATAATGGCTCCCCGAATACACGGTTGCGTTGCTGGAGAGCGGTAATGGATGTCATCAGTGTCATCTCGGCATCAGATAACTGAGGAGGTGGTTGTGCCGCGGGAATACGGATTTTGATGCCTGTTCGGCGGTCGGCGGCGTCATAGGAGTGCCAGTGGTTCTATGGCCTTCATAGCAGCAGCAACGTCTCCTTCAGCATCCATGACAGCTGCAAGAGCTGGTCGCCAATCCGCATCAACATAGCGATCCCCAAGATGGGTCATCTCCAGTGGCGGTCCCAACCTGCAAAATTGGTCATGTTGTATTGTATATTTGCCATGTGGTCCCGATACATTATACATTATACAAAAATTCACATTTTTCCTGCCGCCCACAATGGGATCCATGGAAAGTCTATACAAAATGAGATTTATACATTGTGATGACATACATTATGAGCAATTCAACTGTATGTAGCAAAGTGAGTAACCACCGTATAATTGAAATACATTCCTCACTATCCGACATCTCAAACCGTGCAACAGGAAACGCCACTACTCACAGTCAGACCCACTGTTCATGAAACCCCTCGAAACTCCACCTCTTCCCTGCCTGTCCCTCCCGCATGCACCCCGTATAATCGGCCGTAAGCAATGACGTCCTCACGAAGAAAGATGCATCCAACAGCTCTGCACCCTCCAATTCTGTGCACGCAAAGTACCCAGGAGGGCGAGACAGGGTGTCAAAATGAGCAAATGCTCGTTGTGTCTTGGCAAGGTGATCGTTGTGATGGGTCAGTGCTGATGAGTGTTGTAGATGATGGGTCAGGGAAAGCGATTCGGTGGTGGGAGCAGTTGCGTATGTCGGAGCTGATTGGGATGTATGATCAACGAGTCAAAGACTACTTATCTTCACAGAATGCAATCCGTCATGCGTATCAATGTCAAGATCACAGAATGCAATCCGCTCTGATCTCTTCTTGAATAACCTCCAACGCCATACGCGACAGCGCTTCACCCATATCAGTTCTTCCATTTTGCGTTCGATCTCACTCTGGCCTCATCAGGTCAACGGTCCACTATTCAGCAGATCTCCAAATCTCAGTGCCAAGTTCGGCGAGAGTATCCGCGAACTCGCTCGATGTTCACCCTAGCTCCCTTGGGCTTGAGTCGATCGTCGTTTAGCATACAGTGACCATGATGTCAAATGCGTGAACCCCGCGAGTCGTAGACCGCAAGAAAATCAGCGTATTTCGTGTCCACAATGAGGAAAGAGAGGTTCTCTGTGTTGTTCATTTCAACAGTGGGACTAGGCAACAAAGAAAGAATCTGGATAGAACCCCATCTCGCTCACATCCTGTACCGCCATAGTGCGAGACCTTTACACATCGACTGTTATTTCGTTTTCCATGTAGTTTCAAGGCACTTACCTTCAGCAAGCATCCCTTCAAACTAAACTTGGCCCCGTAGCCGACGTGAATCATGGGGTGCAACGACCCATCCATGAAGCGGAAGAGCATGTCGGGTTTGGTTGGTCGCGTCTCTTCCCTCCTGAAAATTGTACTTCTCGGAGAAGATGAACACGTCGAGAGTCCCCGCTGCGCCTTCCTCGTCGATCTGCTTACTGAAGAAGGTCACGTAACCGTGGTAGAAGCTTCCATACATGTTTTAGGAACTGTCACGACGAAGGGCAAGCACCAACTCACCTCTCATCCCCTAGGAGTTCAACGAAGTTTCCTTCCGTGATAGGTTCTGGAGATTTGAACGAGGGGCGCTGGTTCTTGGCATCTTGCTCGTAGTAGTCTTTGATGAGCGAGAGCACTCCCACCAAAGCGCATATAGCAAGTGCACGATGGGTAACGTGGCTGATCAACTAATCAACAGAGTCTATCTTCAGAGGTGAAGTTAAACGCACTTGTGAAAACGTGTGTGGTTGAAGAAAATGTAGTAGCAGGTTTGTGATTGTCTTTGATGACATGCTGGAGGGCAGCGAGCGAGTCAAGATTGCTCCCTGGTAACCTCTGCGGGAGAACCGTTGTGTAGGTACCGGAAAAAGGGTGTCGAGCTTCTGCTGGTCTGTTACTCTGTTAAAGGGCATAGCGGTGCTGTTGGTGTGCTATCACTGACACCCTTGCGACAGTGGAGCTTTGAGATATTTATTACATTTCACGTTCGATTAGCATATAAAGTTCGTCATCCACACCAGTACCCACCTGTCGTACTACTCGGTTCCCCCTTGACCAGCCTGATAGTCTATCTCCCGTAAGTGTCTGAGTCTCAACCCGTCGCAATGCGCGTGTCTGCAGTCCGATGCATCTGATCGCTGCGTCTGGGGCTATAGGCAGAGTCGAGAGACCAGTACGCGCGGTTGTTTCCTGCCATGGAGTGGAAAACGAACAAAGACAGGCCCGACTTCAATTTTGTTTGTTTTTGGCGTCACTTTGCCTAGGCATCACGACGAGTCTGATGCGTAGTCGAAGCAAGAAAACTATGATACCTGTAGTAGCGGTGGCACAAAGGCCGAAACACGTGAAGTGGAAATAGTCCGCACAGAAAACATGATCATTGAGGCCCATCATGCCATACATCCCTCCTGGGATATGAGCAGAAGACGCTGCCAGCACGACTCGTGGCCACCTTGTCGCCATTAACGACTCATTTTAGTACTTGATCAACCACAACTGTACGCAAACGTTATGTATTGTGACCCACCTCCAAACAATAATTAAGTCCGAGTCGCCAGTCGACGTTAAGACGTACACACAGTACCAAGTTAGGGAATGAACCGACACTGCGGCTGTCATCTTGACAGCATACCTTAGAGCGTGCTCAACGTTTACCGTCACCTGTCCTCGCATTCCGTGTGGACCTGGCAGTGTACACTGTACAAGGTATTACGGCCACTGGCGTCGGATGACCAGCATCGGCACGCTAGGTATGATACCGCAATTGGCCATCCTGTACGGCCAAGGCCAATTAATTGGCACAATTGGCCGCCCGAAACGTCTCTCCGAGAAATGCGCAAGAGTGCAGATAAAAGAATATGGACTGGACGTACGAGTAGCTATGCTGCCTGTGTCTCGATTCATGGCGCAACTTGAACCACGTTACAATTCCCGTTGTCTAATCCAAAATTCCTTTCTGTCGACCACAGAGCTTCATGTCCAAAGCGCGATCAGGCTGGTCACTTGGCGAGTAAGTGCTGGTAGACTTGCATAGCATAATGTATCGCCTCCGGGTCAAGGAGTTGATTGGTTTTATGCGGGTGGCGTTCCCACACCACCTTTGAGTACGTAAGTTGTGTTTTACTGTGTGGCTGGTTATTTGGCAACAGCTTTGAAACAAAACAGCGTTTACAGTTGTCATTGTCAGTCTACAGTATATCAATAAACGCTTTACTGTAATTGGCATCGTCCAGCACGGGTCAAATACGGATGATTATCAAGCACTCAGCAGAGAGACTCTCTTTCGGGAGTCCGGGACTTTACTACTCAGGCTATTCGTGCACGCCACTAGGCTGAGATGTTTGACAGTCTCCAGCCACCACGTACCACGTAATTTCCACGTTGTGCAAATTGGCAATGCACGCTTGGCGACATTTTCGCCTGGAATGTATGATGGTGAGAACCTTGTCCCTATTTCAGGACTTCCCCTGATCCTATATGTACGAGAATACGCGAGTTCCGCTCAAAGGCTACCGCTTAATGGAAGTGTTCGTTCCGTGTAAACGCACTCTTCTGTTTTCTCGCCACATATACTCAGGAAGCGTCACCTAGAGGGTTAATTGCTCCCCATCGCAAGGCTCACCTCTCCCATCACCACCCACTGGCTCCTCACCCTCTTACTCTGGCCTAGTCGTCGGCGGACTCATGGCCATCCAGTTGTGTGGAAGCAGTGGTTTTTTTGACTTTTCTGACGCTTGTACCCGAGCGTCATGGAGCGCACTCTTACCTTCGGCCCTGGTCGCTGCTCTGTGTATCTTTAACGTGCACGTGCCTCTCCCGTCCATCTTTTGCAGATTCGCAACCCGTGTCAAGACTCCATTCCATGCTTTCTTGACACTGCATGAAGCAGAAGAGTTGAATGTTGCCGTGCCTAAGACGAGATCCGCGCTCGAGGACGACCAATGCCTCGTGGTCGATAACGCCTTTCACCTCCGGCGGAATGGCCTTCTGACCTTCATTGCACTCGTCCAAGCACTGTCATGCCTTGCCACGGGAGTACACAGTCTTCTCACAGGCAATGATGATACCTGGATAGGAACCACAGCTATCCTTGTTGGCTTTACTTGGATCTACGGTGTTTGCAAGCCAACTTTTTGGCCAAAAGCGACCGCTCACATTGACCTGTTCGCATTATATGTTACTCATCTGCTACTTGCCGTCCTTCTCATCGGAGGAACGATTTATGAGCATGAAATATTATATGTTCCGATGCCGCCCTGCCTGCAACTCATCCAAATGGTGGTGAATTTAGTTGCTGTTATGGCAGGGCTAGCCATCGTGGCTACCACGCCTTTTGAACTTCCGAGCATCCATATCCAAAAGTCTCTCGTAAGTGGAAGTTTCCTGTGACCTTCCTTGCTTCGAGAACTGCTTAACGCCGCGCCTCCCAGTACATCAAATACTCTCCTGAAGACTATGCGACGATTCTTGAATGGCTCACGTTTAGATGGGTGTACCCACTTATCAAGCGAGGCACTGACACAACACTGAACGAGGAGGACGTTTGGGACCTGAGTCCAACAGTACAGTCTCGACCTGTCTTTGCTAAGTTCAGCAGCATTACGTGAGCATGTGATTGTTCCTAAGTGCCGAAACTTTCGCTCATGGTACATATACGACAGGCGTCTATCACTGTTTCAATGTCTATTCGCGGCCAGTTCATTGGATCTCGTGTGAGCCCTCCCGCGCACTTAACAGAATGCTGTGCTGAGAACTTCCAGCTGTGACTTCCTTTTGACCATAGTCACCATCGTGTTTACCTATGCTTCCCCATATTTCCTACGGTGCGTGTGATTATGATATAACAAAATAAGCATTTCCGATACCACTAATCACTGTACATTCTCAGACGCATACTAGAATCCATTGACAACCCATCGCCGGAGAGCCGCTCTCAAGCATATATCTACGCCTTCCTGGCGTTCTTCTGTGCCCTGATCAAGGTGAATGCATATACCAGCAATAGTGTCACGATTCCTTATGTAGAACTACTTCGCAGGCAGTAGCCGATGCTCAGCATCTATGGTACGGTAGACGGGCCGCAACACGTCTACGTGTTGTGACTCATGGCCGCTGTCTATGATAAAGCGCTCAAACGCCGAGATTACTCTGGCGTCATTGACCAGTCCAAGGTCCAAGGAGACCATTTGCGAGAAAAATGGCCTTCCAGCATCAGAGAACCATAACTCTGATGACCCGAAAGCTGGAGCAGATGTGGGCAAGATCGTCAACTTGATGGCTGTCGATCGCAAACAAAATCGCGAAGGTGGTCTCTGGAGCCCATTTAATGTTCGGAAGTAAGGCGATTTTCGCGTAGTTGAGTGATCGCTAGATAGAAATGTCGTTCGGTCCGCAGGTCCTCTAGGAGATCGTTATCGCGTTAACTTTCCTGTACAAGTACGTCCTTTGGTTTTACTCTGATTCTTGTTGCGCTGGCTCGTCGTTGATACACAAAAGTCTGCTTGGCATGTCCGCATTCGCAGGCTTTGTTGTTCTGCTCGCCGGATGGCCGCTTAACAGCTATGTCGCAAGACGTAATATCCGCATTCAGAAAGGGTTATCAGCCTCGCGTGACAAGCGGATGGCAGTTTTAAGTGAGCTCATTAATGCCGTCAAATTCATCAAGTTCTTTGCTTGGGAGGAACGCTGGATTCGGCGTGTCATGGATGCGCGCAATGTTGAGTTAAAGTGGATAACGAAAGGTCAGTGTTGCTTGCTAACTTACGTCACCTGTTTCGTTTCACTGACAGCGTTTGAAGCCCGAATCAATTCGGTCATATTTTCGGCAATATGGATATCAGCACCCATAATGGTGTCTTTGATCTCGTTCTTTACCTATGTTTACCAGGGAAATCAACTCACTGTTTCTGTCGCGTTCACGGTGAGAACATCTGATACACTGACTGTATCCGGAACCTTATAACGCCTCTGTAGGCCATCTCGCTCTTTGCTATGATTCGGTTTGTGGTGTTTACCTAATACTAACCTTTCCTGCTCACCTTTTGCTTAGGCAGCCATTGAATGTCATTCCGTCATGGATTGTGCAGGTCCTTCAGGTAAGATATGCCGTTCGCAGCCGAGGTAAACGAGCATAGCCTAATTAGATTGATACTAGGCAGGCGTTTCCCTCAAGCGCATGGAGACGTTCCTGAATGAAGGAGAGGTGACGGAGCAAGTTTCCTCACTCAAAAAGACGTCTATCTCGACGGGCTGTTGTACAAGCGCACGAAGGTCTCGCTATCGAGAATGGTTACTTCAAGTGGAACGTGGTGTCTGAAAATAAAGAAGGGTATTGCACGCTGGCGCACTGCTGTAAATCAGGATCTGTGTGCCCGGGCGACGGCACCGATGTATTGGACGATCATACATTCGGGTTGAGAGATATATCGGTACGGTTCCCAGAGGGAAAACTTTCTGTCGTCACTGGGCCGACTGCCAGCGGGAAGACGGCTCTCCTTGTGAGTTTTCTCCCCGCTCACAGAGAAGTTGATGATGTAATAGTTTGAAGTTGGCGTTACTGGGCGAGATGACCATCACAGGCGGGAAACTCATCATGTCCAAGGACACACTCCAGGTCGACAAGCATGGCAACACGTGTTCGATATCTTACGTCGCTCAATCGCCTTGGTTGCGACAGCAATCTATTAAAGACAACATTCTTTTTGGGTACCCATACGATGAAGAACGATATCACGCGGTGATCAAATGTTGTGCACTTCTGCCGGACTTGAATATACTGGAGGATGGTGATGAAACCGAAATTGGAGCTCGGTAAGTGTGACAGTTTCTGATGCCATCAACCCTATCAAGGTTGACAACTGCAGGGGCGTGAGCTTGTCCGGCGGCCAGAAGGCAAGGTAAGCAGAGAGAGTCATCTTCCTTGAGTTTTGTTCTGATAGTCTTTGCAGAGTTGCACTGGCTCGTGCTGTTTACGCTCGCACGAAATACGTTTTATTAGACGACCCCCTTAGCGCTCTGGTATGTCTCGTCACTTCACTTCTGATCCCCTTTCTTAGTTTCATGTAGGACAGTCACACAGCACGTTTCTTGTATGAGAATCTTCTGAGCGGGCCACTGTTGGCGAACCGTACGGTGGTACTTAAGGTTACCTTGGGCATTCTGGATATCTGCTCACTTCCTTTTCAGATTCTTGTCACTCACCACGTCGAGCTTGTCCTTCCTGGCGCTCATTACCTGATCCGTATGCTCGATGGTCGGATAGATAGCCAAGGCACAGTGAAAGACCTTCGTGTCCAAGGGTGCATTGGACGGTATAATACCGGATACTTCAGCAGAGATACACGAGCAGGGAGATCCCGCTGAACGGTCTGTGTTCTCGGCAGAGGCTATGGTAGCACCTGACATCGTCGAGCTGGGACAACCAACAGCCCCTGTAAAGAAACCTCGAAGGCTGATCGCTGAAGAACACCGCCAACAGGGAGGCGTCAAGTGGTTAACTTACAATGCCTATCTCAAGGCGTCGTGCGTCTCGGTCTCTCAGAATTGAATTTACATCTGGAAGATTGATGGAACACTTAACTAGATCATACTGGACATGGATCACCCTGACTTTCTTGGTCGTGTGCTCGCAGGGCTTGAGCGTCGTCGACAAGCTATGGATTCGGGTTAGTGCTCTCTACTAAGGTTGATACGAGTCGGTGTTGACGCAACCACAGGAATGGGCCCAAGCCTATGGAAATCGTGTCGTAATGTCATTATATGCACCGATTTCGAATACGTTCACTGAAAGCGGGACTCTGGTATCGACCAATCTGATTCTATCTCATGAATCCCATGACTACTCCTCACTGTCCGATGCTCAGTTCTCGTCGCTCCCCGACGCCAACAAACACCCCTATGTTCTACGTTGCTGTTTGGGGGATGATCGGGTTTGTGTTCGTCATCGTTAGTGTGCTATCCGCTTCAGTGCAATATAGTGGAGCTCTGAGAGCCTCGCGTTCTATGTTCCACCAACTTCTCCACAATGTCGTTCGTGGTACGATGCGCTGGCACGATACCACTCCCCAAGGTAATGGCAGACATGTATGTCTCAATATCTTACTGATCTTAGTTTCGGGGTGTGTGACGCAGGTCGAATACTCAACCGGTTCGGCAAGGACATCGAAACGATCGATAGTAATCTAGGAAGCTCCCTTGCAGCGGTCAACTCGTCACTTACAGCGTTCGCAGGTGCTATCCTCACTATCGCGTGAGTTCGCATACACTATATATCAGTTTATCAAGGGGTTGATGCAGTCTCAATAACAGTTTCATTTTCCCGTTCTTCCTTGTTCCAGCAGCAGTCCTCGGAATTTTCTACTACCGTCTTGCGATTTGCTACCTCCGGACTGGCCGAGATCTTCGCCGTATGGAGTCGAATTCTAGGTCACCTATTTTCTCCGGGTTTGCGGAGCTGTTGGATGGTATTGTTACAGTTCGAGCATTCTCAGCAGAACGTCGCTTCATGGACGATCTGCATCACAAGATCGACACCACAACCAAGGTTTGCCATGCGATGCAGTTAACATCATTTCACCCGTCGCTCAATACTTCTTCTTGTCAGATGTGGTACAACTTCTGGATGACCAACCGGTGGCTCCTCCTGAACTTCGACGCTCTAGGCAGCTTGGCTATTCTCACTACCACATTGTTTGTGCTGTGCGGATACGTGGGAGCTGGTACTGCGGGGCTTTGCATCACTAGCGCAATGACATTCACGAACAGTGTCTACTGGGCATGTCGTGTCTGGACCACACTGGAACTTGATTTGAAGTGAGTGCTTGTTCTCTCTGTTCCGACATCCGAGATCCATCTTATGGTTGAACGAAGTTCGGTCGAACGTGTGGTAGAGTACCTCGGTATTCCTCAGGAGCCTCCCTCCGTCGTCGAATCCAGTCGGCCCCCAGCGTACTGGCCATCCAGCACGAGTTCCACTCCCCTCGTCTCAGTAGAAAATCTCGTGCTTAAATACTCAAAGGAGCTTCCCCCAGTTATTCACAATATTTCGTTCGCATTGAACGCAAATGAGCGTGTGGGCCTCCTCGGTCGCACGGGCAGTGGGAAGTCGACCTTAGCGATGAGTTTATTGCGGTTTGTAGGTGTTGACATTGGCGATATTGCAAAGAGAGGCTTATGTATAATTAGGTCGAACCCGCAGCTGGACGCATCATGATTGACGGGATTGACATTTCGCAAATTGGCATTCATGATCCTGAGATCTCGCTTGGTGAGTGCACGACCTTGCATCGGGTTTGGTCCATTTAGACTGATAGGGCAAAGACCTTCATTCCTCAGGTAGACACCACCGTCCCTCCACGATAGGACAAGCAACTGACACGATATAGGATGCCACACTATTTTCCGGAAGCTTACGAGAAAACCTAGACCCTTTCTGTAAGTCGCACGACCATCGTATATACTATTATGTATCTGAAATCCACATCACAGATGATCACGAAGACAGCGAATGTCTTGACGTCCTTTACCGTGTTCAGATGCTCCGCGAGAACGCATACCGTAGACAACGGAGTCTTACCTCGTCATCCGCCCTTTCCACTGCTGACGACGACGTTTCTTCCTCGACTACTGCCACCACGGTGTCCGTCTCTGACTCGAGGATTTCCATTACGCTCGACACCCAGGTTTCTGCGGGTGGTAGCAATTTTTCACAGGGGCAGCGCCAACTCATCGCCATGGCACGAGCGCTGTTGAGGCAAAGCCCAATCATTATTCTCGACGAGGCTACGAGCAGCATCGACTTCGAGACGGATGTAAAGATTCAAGCTACCATTCGTGAAGAGTTCAAGGGGTCGCTGCTACTTACAGGTATTGTCCAACCCCTTTGCAAACTTATGTGCCCTGTGACTCAACTGTAACGGGTTCCCCCGTAGTTCGCTCACAGATTGCGCACTGTCATTGACTATGACCGCTTGATCGTACTAGACAACGGAGAGGTAAGACACCACCGTATAATCATCGTTGCATGCCGCTCAGGTCCCTTCATTTCCAAGGTTGCCGAGTTTGACACCCCGTTCAACTTAATTCGGAAGGAATCCGGCATATTCAGAAGGATGTGCCTACAGAGTGGCATGTTCTCAGAATTGGAGGCTGCTGCTAAAGCAAAGGCAGAGCTCAGTCTCTGAAGAACTTGAGAGTTGGAGGCTGACCTTAAAATTGTGTGTGATAACGATTAAGTGTCGTTGCTTTCGCAATCAATTGTACATACTATATACTGTATCTGTCGTCAGGGTGAAGTGTCTGAAGGAAATGGATGATAATCTCACGACTGTATCGTGTACACTGGATCTTTGAGGTAGTGACGCGTTTGCTCGTCACTAGAGCTTGCAGTGGTGTCTCTGGCTTGCAATTGACATTACCAAAAGTAGAAAGTGACAAACCCTGATATGGCAGGCCATTGTTTGGCAAAAGCTTTAGAAACAAACAGAGCTCTGTTTAGAACAACGTCGCACTTGTAATAGCATCAGCAATCATGGCGCTCTGTCTATCCAAGCGCTTTGTTTTCCCTGCGCCACAACCAGTGTGCATAGCTACTCGCTGGCACTCCACATCTCCCTACGGTCGATCCCACATCCAAAAGAAGCATCCCCGCTCCCTCCCTGCTCCTGTCGTCCCCCACTTTATCCAACATGTCACTCGCGCCGACGGCTCCACATTCACACACTGGACCACCTCTCCGCGGTCTAAGATCGTCCTAACGCGCGACACGACGAACCACCCTCTTTGGAACGCCACGGAGCGGGTCAGCGGGGCGTCTTCGGGCAACAACCAGGACGAAGAGGAGGAGGGCACGGGACGCATGGGCAGGTGGAAGAAGCGCTTTGGGGACGAGGTCTCTTCTGAGGAATGGTTAGAGTTCCAAGAGGGCGTGGAGGGAGAGAAGGAGCCAGCAGCGGACCAAGGAGAAACCGATCCGGGTACAAAGGCCGACAAAAAAGAAGTGAGGCGGCGGGTTCACTTTGTAGGTGGGTTTCGTTTGAATCATGTGTAAGGTAGTTGTGTGTCTCACACGTCGTTGTCAGTGTTGCAGCTCTCCTGCGCTTTTCTCTTGGTTTTTTTCACCGCAAAATAGAAGTCTACCCCGCGTGCAGCACTCATCGCATCTTTACCATCCTCACGACATATACTAACATCAATGCCTGATTATAATGCGTCTGTGTGCTGGTGTGAATCCCTCATTCTCTGATTAACATTCCTTACAGTTTCAGACCGCAGGACACCTCGGCTCTGAAAACCACATCGATTGACCAGGTTCTGAATAAGATACAGCTGAACAGAACATGTTGATTGCAGCAAGACTGGATTGTTCTAATGCATGCAGCAAACGCCGAGTCTATCACAAATATAGATATCTGATCTCTCTACTACGCTTTCTTGTCCTCGTCCGAACTCGAGGTTTTATTAGCAGGAGCCTTAGTCCAGCCCACAGCATCACCAAGTTTCAACCCCGTACTGCTTTCAATTCCCTCCACCACACTCCGCGCACCCTTACCCAGCCCTTCCTTCCCAGCTCTGACTTTCTCCCCAAACATTTCCCATGCCATGTTCGTATGTGCAATACCCGTCCTCCTAACTTCGCCAGCGCGTGGAGCATACTTCCCCTCGAGCTCCTCTACCCAGTCACCGACACGGCCCGCCGTGCGCGGGAGGAAATACGCAAAAGCACCGAGTAAAGAAAGAGGCGGCAGAAGGAAGCGTGTTGGGAGTGAGCGCGAACGAACGAGGACGGACGCTGGTGAGAGCAGAAATGCCGGTGTAGAGAAGACCTGGGTTGAGTGGCTCGGAGGGGTCACGGAAGGACTTTATGCGGGCTAAAGGGTGACTATAGGCATAAAGTCGACGAGAGCTGTGAAAAAACGTACATTCTACCATTTCCTCAACGTTGATCCATCGGTCAATGACGCCCTGCACGTGTGTTCGTGCGCCAGAGTAGTATCCGCATAGTTCCCTCCTGACCTGCCCGATACGTAATTCCAGCGGTGAAGGCGTATCAAGGAGGACAAGTGTTTGTGTGGGTTTAGAGTATATGGAGAAGCTGTCAGGAGAGATAGTTAGGGATGTAGACTGTCGAGAAGAAAAGGGAATAGAGCGCACCTTTTGCGGAAGTTCCACGAGTACTCTCGTGGACAGTTCAACCGCGATCGGAGCAACTTCGACCTCTGCGCTCTGAGCCGGAGAATCTGTCACCAAGTCCACCGATGTGTTCTTTTCTTCGCTGTTGGCCGTCTCAGCAGCAACAACTCCAGCGGCGCCGACCGAGGACAGGTAAACTGTTCGAGAGGCACGAAGCTGGAGCATTTTACGTATGCTGTGAGCGAGAGTTACGGAACTGTACATATACTCACTGCTTGTCTTCGAAACATGATACTGGTTGGATGAGATGCCGCTGTCACGGTAGTGCTCAAGTATGAGCATGCGGCGAAGGACGTTTGGCGGAGAGAAGCGTGGGAAGTTTCGGGTGCTCACAGGCAGGCGCCTCCCATAAGTTTTCACAACATGGTGGCAAGTGATGGCACATAGGCCACGATGACTAGTACACACATACCTATCTATCGAATATCGAACTATCGAGACGAGGATAGGTTGGCAGATTGACACCCCGGCCAACGTGGATTGCAAGGTGTTCTTACAGTTGCAGTAAGCGAATTTGCATCCTCCGAATATCTCCTCGGACATCGACGGATATCGACCCTTTATAATTTGCACCGACTTGCAAGGAAGCTCAGACTCGGAATCATCAATGTATTATTTACAGCTTGAACGCACTCTTCGAAAGTTTGAACCTACAGCTCCGGTTAGTAGCTCACGTTTCATATGAGGGCACTCAGCAGACTACATTGAACGCTTTAATTTTTATACAGAACAATTATTTCATCATATATGTAAGCTTGAGAGCGTCCGGAAACCGTTCAAGTCCCCACAACCACGGAAACGCCTAGGAATGGTGGTTTTCCCCACCTGTTAAATGCTCAGGTGCTAGAGATATGAACCGTCTCGTTCAAATAGTCGATGATGGGCTCGTAGGAGGCCTAGACGTCACCCACATCAGATCATAATTCCGACAAGCAACGCGACATTGCAAAAGAGAGGACACGAAACTCACCCCGACCATGAAGAAAGTTGATCACATTCAGAGACGCATCCCCAACAGGGAAGCCTGGCGGAACTGTCACCGTGTAGTTCTGATAATAATTTCCAGGTGCTGGGTTGTACGGTCCCTGGTAGAGAATGGACCCCATGAACTGGTTGGGGGGTGTACACACTCCACCGTAGCAAGGCATGAGACCGATGACTATTGCTACGACGTCGATATTTTGGGGATAGCCCTGGAAGAGATAGGATGGTACGTCAGTACGTCGAAGGACGAAGTGCTTGATAAGGTTTGGGTTCTGTACTTACCCCCATACCAACTTGGACGGTGACGTTTTCACCAGCAGTGAGGGTGCTCCCAGGAGCAGGTAGGGTGAGCTGCGTCGACTGGGCCAAGGCCGAGCCTACGAGGAGAGCAAGGGAGAGCGTTGCCTCGAGGAAGTACATATGTGGAATTTGGTGAATTGCACGAAATGAACAGAGTTGAGTTTGGGGATGGAGGGAACCCGCTAACAAGCAACTTTATAGCCTCACAAGAGGTCTGTTCGAAATTCTCAAACGAAGAGCTGGAATGCACGCACACGCAAATGGAGGGTCCGACGGTGTTGTAGGCTCTCTACTTACCGATCTTCCTTTTCCGCCGCCGGACAGGAGAGACCATGACGCTACTGTAATGATGGTGGCGTTGGGACATGTATTGCGGATCAAGCTCCAAGTGTGAGATCACGCAGTGGAGGGTGTGATGTATGGCAGTCCATGTTCCATACTAGTGAGCCAGTCAGTCTGACAATTTTAATAATAATCAGAAAATTTGAAGAAAAGTAATGAATTATAATCACGAAAAGGGTTGATAATTGATGACAAGGATTATAATGATTATCTTTTCATCAATGTTTTCCTGATCGCGATGCCGTCCTGTTGGACGATTATGGAAAGATTTGTCTTTTGTCATGCACGGCTATCAATACTCAGATTAGATTGACCCGTCCAGGATCACAGCCGGAGCGCCCGTAGCATTGCCCGCTCTAACGAGGTCATGTAGGTACCTTCCCTCTGTGGGGAGCCCACCCTTTGCTTCCAAACCTGGACAACGCTCGCTAGCACTTGTACGTACTCACCGAAGACCGTTTCAAACGACCGTCACACAAGCATGCGCCACTGGGCTGTGTGTCGGCCAAAGCTGACCGCACCTGCAACGAGTTCGGCGGTGAACGTCACGGACGAAAGTGGGAATGCGCGGTGTCATTTGACTGTCCAGCATTTGTTCTCATTTGGTAGGCGACGTGGGACGCGGACACGGGACGGAGATGGCTCACCGTGGCCATGCCGGGCACTACCTTGATTGTTCTAAGTGTTCCTTTCGTGGATTGTCTCAAGTTCCGCCATCAGTAAACTGTGTGATGGGGAGCGGGATGCATGGGAACATGTCGTGCCTTACTTATGGGGAATCTGAGAGACGATTACCCGGAGGCTCCCCGCTTCGGTCGGAGTGTCGGTGTTCTGAAGGGTAATGGCTTTTGCAAGATATCCTGATGATTGACAAGTGAGAGGATTAAGTACGTGCCTCGTCACATATGCGCTGCACTTAGAAGTTAATATATAGGGCATACTTGTCTATCGCAACCAAAAAGCCAGAGCTGAGACAGAAATGCGAGATGTATAAGATCTGGGAGATAAGTTAACAACAAGAAGATCCAACATGATTGTCGTGCGTTCCTCACAAGTTTCAGCCGGTTTCTTCAAGCTCCCTTCTTTACAACCTTTCCCTCCCCTCTTCCCCCTTCGCCGGCTCCCCAGCCGCGATCGGGTCCGAGTTGAATGGTTCATAGCTGTAGGAATATCCTTCGGGCGCGCTACTAGGAGAGTGATGGAGACACCAGCTCGCGATGCGGGGCCTGATGGTTGTGCGTGCAACGGCGAGGGATCTGTCGCAACGGGTGAACCTAACAGAGTGAGAGCGCCAATCACGTCAGATGCAGTAGGTGGTAGAGCCGATTGTGCGTACCTGCGTGCGTCTGATGTACCGGTTGCTCATGAAACTTGTGACCACTGAACTGCAACTCTTTGGCCTTCTTCTCCAATATATCCATCTCCTCCTCCGCCCTCCGCCTTGTGTCGTCGAGCTGTTGGCGAATGTGCTCAATTTGCCATTGCAACTGCATGGTACATTGAGGATCAGCCCCGTCCACATAGCTATTCCCGATAACCTCAGCTGCCTCGTTGGTGCCAGGAGACGCGAGAGAGCCGGCTGTGATTTGGTCCGGTTGGGGTCGTGGTGATGGAGTGGATGTACACCTTCGAGTTTCTGCGTGCGATCGGATTTCCTCGTTGGATGTCTGGGGGCCCGGGTGTTGGCTCGCTTCCTTGCCCCTTCAGCTGCCGCTCAGCCTCGATCACAGCAAGTGACTTTTTCCTCCACGGACGGAATCTCTCGCGGTCTGAACGTGGACCGACACAGAAATAGTCAAGACACTTGCCGCAGCAGTCCATGTCGTCCCAGCTGTCATCCGAGTCTGAGGCGGATTGTGCAAAGCTGGAAGGACGTCCTGCTGGAGCAGATGCGGTTTGAGAAGTGGACAGACCAGCGTTGGGTGTCGGGCCTGAGGGCTCTGGGTGCAAAGAGGAAGGCCTTTTCTCCACAGTTGAAGACGCTAATTGAGTGAAGAAGCGCATTCATAAATTAATGACGGCTTGGATGTAGGACAGTAGAGAAGATGGACCGTACCCGTGTGTATCTGAGGTTTCTGTGGTTTGTGAGATTTGCGAGTCTTCTTCTTCCTGTGTTCTCTCTTTGCAACTACGACCCGCTAAGTGAATGTCAAATGATGGCCCAACGGGCTGAATGAGTGATATTACCTCTGTATAACGAGTGGCTGCCACATCAGTTATAGGGGTACGAAGAGGGGATTTCCAGAAACGGCGTTGTCGCCCAACTGGCTGAAGTTCAATGGTTTGTTGTGTGGGAGATGAGGTAGAGTGGCGACTGAGCAGTCCACGCAAGAAACGCTGAATAACTAGCCCGAGGGTCACAGCGGAATTGGCAGGGCGAACGAGAGGAGGTGAGGATGCTGAGGAGGCGGGTAGCTAGGGCCATGAGTTAGTTAGAACAGGCAGGGACAGCTATATACATATACATGCAATGCTCACGTCAAGGCAGTCGAGTTTAGATTGAACCCGATCGTTTGATAGACGATTGGGAAGGGGCACAGCTGGGATCTAAAGGAGACAACTCTCAGAAGGTATGTATGGGACATAGTCGGGGATGACACACGTCTAGCAATGATCCATATACATCCTGCTGCGAATAGAGTGAGAAGATGTGTTGGAAAGATATGTGAACATAGTAATGACCTTTGTTTCATCGTCATGCCACCAGGGGACACGCCAGATTGATACCTTGCCGTCGTAACTCCCTGAGGCTACAAATTCACCACAAGGTGAGAAAGTGACTGGCCAGACATATGATTCGTGCTGCAGTGGCCGTTTGATGGGGTCGCCAGAGTGTGCATCCCAAAAACGAACAGTGCGATCCGATGATGCGCTGGCTAATTTGTTACCGTCGGGGGAGAGTGAAAGGGAAGTCACAATGCCAGTGTGACCCACCCAGGGTTGTCCAATTGGTTCACCTGTTCTGGAGTCCCAACACCGAATTGTTCGATCGTCGGACGACGAGAAGAGCTGCGAGCCATCTAGTGACCAGAGGACAGAGCGGACAACGTCTTCGTGACCTTTGATTGGACCGAGGATGAGTTCGCCATTCCCCACATCGAATATTCGGATTGTATCGTCGTGGTAACTAGAAGCGAGTTTCTCCCCATTTGGAGAGAAGCAAACCGAAGTCACCACACTGCTGCCCGTCTGGATTGACTGCTTGAGCTCTCCACCCTCCCTCATCTCCCTTATGACAATCTTGCCTGTATTATCACCACTCGCGGCGAATTCCTCATTCGGTGACATGGCAATGCATCTGATAGTGCCCGTATGACTTCCCCATTCCTCGATGACCTCGTACGTCTCCATGTCCCACACCCTGATTCTCTTATCCTCGCCACCACTCAGCATCCTCTTCCCATCTGTCGTGATAGCGACATCCCCGAGCCAGCCATCGTGCTCCATCGACTCTTCTTGCTCGCCATTCCTCACATTCCATATTGTGACCATCTTGTCCTCCGAGCATGTTACAACCCGTTCCCCCCCAGGGAGGTATGCTATCGCCCAGATAGTGCCTTCGTGCCCTGATATCGTCATCAGAGGCTTTGAAATGAGATCGACAGACTTTTCTGACGTGTTCGACATGGTTCCGAGAGTAAACAATGATAGAGGCCGGACTTTGGAGCGGAAGAGTGAAACAGTGCGTACGGCGACAGACTTGAGGAGGAATCGGTTAGAGAGGTTCCTGATCAAACACTACAGCGCTGGTGAACGCCCATAGCCTAACCAGGTTTCAGCCAACCGGTGATGCCCGAATGTATCTATGTTCCCGTTAGCGCCAGTCAGACCTGATCAGACGCGCGAAATAGATCTGCGGAAGGCGTTGTTGCTCTAGATCACGACATTACCACTCCTGCAAATACAATGGTGGTCCAGACGATGCATGCCAATCATCCTCGTCGACATGGAGAAACCCAGGGCACGAGGAATGCCTTTAAGAGGGTATCTGTATATGTGTCAATTGGAGAATGTTGCGAGTACTGTTTCGCATATGAAAACAAATATTTGACTATATATAGAATTGAACCCGAAATCCAGCATCAATGAAACTCGCTCTGTTTGTCCATGCACCTTGCACCGACAAAAACAAGTATTTTGATCTTTTCTCTGTGGAAGCTACTCTTAAACGAGCAAGGATATCTCTTCACTTAGGGGACAACGGGCAAGTGGTAGAGCTCAAAGATTAATGGTCGGGCGCATTCTTGGATTCCAATGAGATTTGCGCACTATTCCAAGATCCCAGGAGTATCGGCCTGACTGTGACCTGCTGTTGTCGGCCGTAGGTTATAGGTACGTCCTTGGCACCGACAAATTTCACTTTGACATATCCGTGCAACCTCGTTTAAGTGAGTCCTTCGCCCGTCGATTCGATTGTACGTGTCATAGAGGGCTTGGTCTTCTTCTCTTCATTGAATCCAGGGGTATACATCGTGGGAGGGAAGAAAATGTGTGTCGATATGCCGTACAACAGGAGCTCGGAGGAGAGAAACTCCATACATCTTATTATTATGCGCCTGGATGGACGGTGGGACTCGATGGTGGCTGGCCGCTCTCTAGGGACGTCCAGATATTCCAGGACGCGTTCGAAGCTATGCAAGTGTTCGAGCAGGGACAATGGCTTTTGGATCCTAGGGTGAGTACTTCAGAACGAGCTGAAGAATGTTCCAGTACGGACAAGTCCAGTAAACACCGGTGAAGCGGTGGCACACTCGGAAGAGAGGTAACACGGGGCTACAAATTGGGACAGAGTCAGTTTCTTTACCGCGGAACAACACGCCGATGCCTATGCACGCAACGGTGTCAATGATAATAGCAGCGGCAAGTGTCGCCAGCGAGGAGTTGACAGTTCACAAGGAGCAAGTCGAGTTAATATCGATAGTCTCGATGTTCTTGCCAAAGTAACGTCGTGCCGGTATGTCGAAGCACGCCCGACATCCTGCCACAACCGACGGAAAGTAGTCGTCGAGGCCTTCCCAGGACCCGTATACTGCACAATCGTAGACGCAAAGAGAACGAACGCCGTCAAACCAACTGCTGCATAGAACCGACATAGACAAAGGGTTGCTCGATTGCATCAATTAAATCAAACAATCACCATTGAATGCGATTCCACATGGTAGTAAGGGCGATGGTGCTCTGGATAGTGCGAGGCAAAGAACCCGTTCTTTACGGCTTAGGCATCCTGCTGGCGTGACGACTAAAAGCTTCTTGTTAATACTGAAACCAGTCATCGCAGCAACGCAGAGCTACTCACCTTCACCCCAAAGCTTCACACCAAAACCCAATCCCTGCAAGCACTCGATCTGCATTGCTAACACAAATTCGACATAGAACAAGGCGGGATCGTTTGCATCACGAAATGGACCATCCCGCGGACTGCGACTGCACGTGGTAGGAAGGGTTCGAGTAGTGCTGTCTATAATGGCAGACGAGGCACTTGCTCATGACGAAGGTTTTGGTTCCCAGTCAAGACAGTGGCATGGCGTCGGCGTTGTACTGTAACCGTGACCATAAGCCCCACCTGATGCCGAAATCCGTTTCTAAGCACACAAACCAGTCACCGTAGTAGCGCAAATCTAGTCATCTTCCCGCAAGCTTGAAGCCTTGCGAGCACTATATGATGCACTGTCTAAAAATAGACCTCGTGATCCACATATATGATCGCAAAAACACGAAGGAAAATTCCCCGGGGTTTCAAATACGCCGTATAAACCGGCCACTTGACATTCCACTCTGCTTATGCTCGACCTTGACCAAGTTCCTAGGTTTCTTGGTAGGATAAGCCACGGATCCAGCATTTGAAGTTCTACGGGACCTTCAATAGCAGGCGCAACAGATACAGCGACGGGCTCGTGGGCTTCCATCTTTCGTGGTGATATGGACTAGGATGCTTTGAGCACGATGCTCTCGACCAAGCCGTGGCATTAATGTGACCGTCGAGCATGCCAACGAGGGAATGGGCGCCAGGAAAAGAATAGTTCGACGTGGTGAGCGACGAAAACCTGCAGGGTGGGGTGATTTTCAGATGACTGCTGACGAGATCCGCGCGGGCGGACAGTGCAGGGATCTCTGAAATTAGCAAGGTGCATGGCTACGTCGAAGAAAACTACGCACAAGAACGAGTCAAACGGTAGTGAGCGCAAGGAGACCTGGTACATGATAAGATTCGACCAATGGAGTGGCTTGGCAGGTGTACAGAACCAGATCTTCGTGCCGGTGTCCGACCAGGACCGAATGAAAGAGGTAGGCGCTAAACAGTAGGGTTGGCAGTGCTGAGCAGTATCAACAGGACGAAACGAACACGGCAGCTTACCAACCCACAGTACTACAGGCATTTCTGTCGACGAGGACTCCCAATCTCTGGCATTTGACCGACTACACCTGCTCCCTCGACTGCAGCCTCCACGACGTGTATAATCTCTCGACCATGTCTGACTCGTCAAAAAACACTGTCGACTTCGTTGTGAAGCCACTGTTGATGATATCAGCGCATGAAAGCGCTATATATGGGATGGCATACCTCCCTGGAGGAGAACGACTCGTTACGTGGTCGAGCGAGCAGACGGTCAAAATATGGAATGTGGAGAATGGCGAGCAAGAAGGGTCGTCAATGGAACACGGTGATTGGGTCCACGCTGTCGCGGTCACGAAAGATGGGAGATGGATAGTGAGTGGTGGTGAGGACAAGAAACTGAGGGTGTGGGACGTGGAGATGCGTCAGGCCAAAGAGGAGTGGGATGGTCATGAAGGCATTGTTCGTTGTATTGCCCTGTCACGCGACGATCAGCTTGTCGCAAGCGGTGATAGCAGAGGAAGGATCATCATCAGGCGGATAGAGGAAGGTGGAAAGATGAAACATTCGATAGAGACCGGGAGTGCCGTGTTCTCAGTCAGCTTCTCTCCAGACGTAAACATGCTCGCTTCTGGACATCCCGATCCTGCCATCCGAGTGTTCGATGTCGAAAGCGGCGATCCCATTCTCGATCCGATCAAAGGTCACACAGGAACTGTCAGGTCGCTTCTCTGGTCGCTAGACGGAAGCCGAATATTCTCGGGTTCCTGGGATGGCACGATTCGCTGCTGGAACTCTGAAAATGGCAAGCCAATTGGAGACCCATGGACAGGTCACGCGATGGCCATAAACTCCATTTCCCTCTCCCCGGATGGCACGAAAATAGCGAGTGCTTCCTGGGACAATACCGTTCGATTCTGGGCGACCGACTCTGGTGACCCACTCGACGTTCTGCTACAACATAAACACGACGTATGGGTAGTTACATTCCCCCCCTGTGGTGAGTTTGTGGCCTGCGGCGACGGTAGGGGAAATCTATCGACATGGCGCGTTCCCTGGTGGGACGACAGTCAAAAAAAGGTACATCTACGTATAGAAAGGTGTTCCAAGCCCAATTCTCTAGATCTGACTCCTCACAAATGCAGGCACATAGTAAATCACTCCCAGACGTGCGTGTATGCTCAGGCGTTTTGTCAATGTCCTTCCCACAGTCATCTTCTGTAGCTTCCTGCTGTGACCGTAACACTGGCAACTGATGGTCGTCGCCACGAACTCGACTTTCTAGATGTGAGCTCATGTATGGCGGACATCGTCGCTGCATTGCATCTTAACCATTCCTTCCTGCTAGCTTCCTTCCACCTCCACCGTGCGTCCATCATCACGACATACCGTGTACGAAACACTGACGCGACTGAAGACATCTCCTCGCGCACAAAATTCGGCTTTCTCTTGGAAGTTGTGGAAGGCATTACCTCGCATTTCGTTCATACCTCGAATGACCCGCCTGTGATTCGGACGCCAATTTCATCCAGGATATGCACCATGGGTAGGCAAAACCGTCAGGTTATCATTGCGTGATGCTAACCTTTGTGCGATAGCCTACCTAGTACTTATGAGGATCCAACACCTGATTCCAGAACGAACGAAGCTCCTGTGGAACCCATGCCAACAGCTCCAGGACATTATCCAACCTATTCGATCATCGCAATCGAGCCATCAGACCCGCTTGACGACTCTGAGGGCTGGTCAGGCGACTCAGTGATCGTGAGCGACTCCGTACTACGGCACAATTCAGACGACGTGAAAGCATCTTGCTGCGGACTCTTCCCTCGCCGACGAGGCCACTCTAGCACTGCTCCGCTCCGCCTACCGTCGAGCTCACTGAACTTACTGTACCACCTTCCAGTGTACCCTCTCCTGTCATTGCATCCCCACATAGGTTGTTACCGCAAAATATATTGGACCTTCCTGCAATGGTCAAGCTACCCGATGTCCCGGAAAGTACGTCTCACGTCCTTCATTTGTAATCGTCGACAGCCAACCCCTTTAGCAGACGGTCTATCCGCTGCGACAAGAAACCTCGAACTTGAAAGAGCACACTCGGAAAATGATGCTCTACGGCGGCAGCTCGAAGGGATGGCTGAGGAACTGGTAAGCCTTGCACGATCTCCAACTCGAGAGGGAACTGTCTCAGTTCGGAACAGGCAGCAGTGAAACGGCAGTTGGCGTCTTCGGGAACTGCAAGTACGCCAGAAACTTGCAAGTAGTCCCAAGGGCGGAACCACTGGAATGACGCAGGACATGGTGCGGAAGTCATCGTTGACAAGTTGTCATTCAGACCACTGCGATTCCAGCGTATATAGATTGATTATACTAGTAGGGACATCTTCATGCACCGGAGACATCTGATATCGTAGACAGGAGCATTCTGAGAGAGGATCAGTCACAGATAAGCTTGCGCGCTTCACCCGATGTGACGTTGCAACTTATATCTTTTCGAAAGGTATGATCATGATTAGCAAGCGATAGGATCGGGGGGGCACACGAGCACGGTGGGTGTCCTTGTCACATCTGCATTGAAGCGCCCTTGAAGCGAAGGTATGAGAGCAGACTATCAGGGTAAATTGTACGTCGCATATGGCAAAAGACGGCAAGCCAAACAAAACAAATACAGGAGACAAACCACGGATCACCGTCAAAACGCAAGATCCTAGCAGGTAACTGACACAGGTATGTCCTCCCTCAATGTTCAATCGCAGGCCCTGGCACAGATGTAGACGCAGAGTCCGCAAAGAACTCCTTCTGGAGGTCTGCCGTGTGTTCTGCTCTGTATGCAATTCCCTGATTATCGACTGACCGACGCCAGGTGGGGATACCAACCTACTGGGACGCATCAGGGTTTCGAACAAATGCGAGTAAGGACAGAAAACTAACCAAAGCGACGATGTCCAACACGCTTTCACCCAATTAGCTCTGTGTGACGGGCTCGCCGATGGCTGCGGCTCTCGAGGGAGGTTCAGGTTATTCTACGACGCGTAGTATGAACCTAAGTAAAGCGTTAGAACTGGAAGCGAGCGTACACACTTGAGATTGAGCTCAAGAGCAGTCCACGACCGACATGCACTCGTGATACAAAGACCAGCGAACCCAGATCAGACATATGCAAAGAACGCGAGCAACGTGGCGGCCAGAACTATCCGGTTCTCAATGCGTCAAAGCAACGTCGAGCAGCAGCCATCTGTTAGTCATCCGGAAGTTGTATCACAAGCGCGCAGGTTGATTCGGTTCAGGCTGCAGTTGGTCAGGACGAGGTGGAGGAAACCTTCATGGTGCCGTCAATCTCGTCGTGGAGATCGCACATGAAGCGACACTGGGCGGAGAATGCACAGACCGTAACGATGTCCTCTGACAAATTGAGCTATTCCGAGGACTGCGGCTGCAGGTGGTACTAGTGAGGGTTCGAATAGTGCTGTAGGGAGGAACATATACTCATGCAAGCGAGGGCTCCGTTCTCAGTCAGGAAGGTGGATGCAAGAACATACGGTGCTGGCGTCGTGCTGCTGCCGTGATCATAAGCCTCACCAGCCTAAAGTCTGTTGTTAATACCCACATCAGTCGTCACAGTAACGCAAAAGTACTCACCTTCAGCTAAAGCTTCTCAATGGGGCCAAACCCCCGCCAACGCACGATCAACAAACTCAAAATCAACCAGATCTGAAGAGACGTAATTATCCACACATGAAATGAGCACGCTCACTCAAGCCACCCCCCAAGGACGAGCAGAAAGGAAGGGCAACCTACGAAGGTTTCAAATACACCTTATAAATCGGCCAATTGACACCTCCATTGTACTTGTGTTTGGCCTTGACCAAGTTCTTAGGTTTCTTTGTAGGATATCCATGGTTGCAGTATTTAAAGTTCCACGGCGCCTTCAATACAGCTCTTAACCAGGCCTGGGGCATCGATGCGGCCGTCGAGCATGCAGACGAGGTGGTGAACACCGGGAAGAGTAGTTTGACGTGGTGCGTGAGTAAAACATGCAGGGTGGGTTAGTATCCAGTGAGACCCACGCGGGGGGCAGTGCAAGGAGCTATCAAATTGGAACGGTGCAAAGCGACGGTGAAGAACGCTACGCACGGGAATAAGCTACACGGTGACGAATGCATGGAGGAAACCAGGTGCATGATGCGATTCAACCAACTGAGTGACTTCGACGATGTGCAAAGTCTCTTCGTGCCCGTGTCTGACTAGCGCCCAAATGGGCCTCGTGGGAGGTCGGAGACGCTAAGCAGCATCGTTGGAATAGCCATCAACAGGACGAAGCCAACAGCGGTGCTTACCAGCCCGCAATACTACAGAAATTCCTTTCGACACGGCTTCCAAATCTCTGGCATTTGATCATCTACATTCCCTGCCGCGGACTGCAGCCTCCACGACGTTTCTACTTTGTCGACTATGTCCGATTCGTCAAAACAGACGGACGACCTCACTCAAAAACCGCTGTCAACCACCTCAGCGCATAAAGGCGTTATCTGGGGGATAGCATACTTCCCTGGAGGAGAACGATTCGTTACGTGCTCGATCGACCAGACGATTAAAATTTGGCATGTGGAGAATGGTGAGCAGGAAGGGACGTCGCTGGAAAACGGTGGTTCAGTCCACGGTGTCGCGGTCACGAAAGATGAAAAGTGGATAATGACTGGTGGTAGAGAAAAGAGGCTGAGGGTATGGGATGTGGAGACACATCATATCATAGCAGAGTGGGATGGTCATAACGGCAGTATTCGTTGCATTGCCACGTCACCCGAAGACCAACTTGTTGCAAGCGGTGACGACGATGGAAGGATCATCATCAGGGCGCTGGCGGGAGAGGGTGGAGAGGTTAAACATTCGATCGAAACTGGGAGTGGAGTGCACTCAGCCTGCTTCTCTCCAAATGGGGAGATGCTCGCTTCTGGACATTTTCACCAGGTCATCCGAGTATATGACGTCGAAAGCGGCGATCTCACTCTCGGTCCCATACAAGGCCACACAGGCACTATCAAATCAATTCTCTGGTCGCCAGACGGAAGCCAGATATTCTCGGGGTCCGCGGATAGCACCATTCGTTGCTGGAACGCTGAAAATGGTGAGCAAATTGGAAATCCGTGGACGGGTCACTCGGACAGAATATCCTGCCTTTCTCTCTCGCCGGACAGTACAAAAATAGCGAGTGCTTCCTGGGATGAAACAGTTCGTTTCTGGGCGACCGACTCTGGTGACCCACTCAACATGCTGCTACAACATGGACAGCCAGTAATGTCGGTTACATTCTCCCCCTCCGGTGAATTTGTGGCCTGCGGCGACTACACGGGAAACGTATCGACATGGCATGTTCCGTGGTGGGACGACAGTCAGAGAAAGGTGTATATCTACGTGTTCAAATGTGTTCCAAGCCCAATTTTCATTGCTCCCAACTGCAGGCACATGTTTCACTCCTAGACGTGCGTGTACTATGCGCAGGCGTTTCCTCAATGTCCTTCTCATAGTCATCATCTGTAGCTCCCTGCCGTGGCCGTATCACTCGCAAGAGTCGCAACCGGCAGTCACCGACTTGAAGTCGACTTTCCAAACGTGAGTTCAAGTAACGTGGACACTGTTGCTACTTTGCCTGCTAATCAGTAGGTCCTGCTAGCTCGCTTCCACCTCCACCCTTCGTCCATCCTCACAACACAATCGTATACACAACAATCACTCGACGGAAGACTCTGCTTCCATGCAAACTTCGGCCTTGCCTTGGAAGTTGTGGAGGACATTACACCGCCTTTCGTTTAAACGCTCAAATCACCCGCCTCTGATTCGGACGCCAATATATCCAGGATGGGCACCAGCCGTAGGAAGAACCATTTGCTTATCATTCCGTGACGCTAACCTTCTCTCGAAAGCGTGTTGCTACATACGAGCCTCCCGCTGACGAGAGAACAAACAAACCACCTCCAGAACCAATGCCAACAGCTCCAGGACATTACACCCACTTTTCGATCATCGCAGACCCACCAATCTCGGCAGACGACGATCAGGGCCATCAGGCAGCTGAAGCAACTCCAGTGCCACCGCGCGATCCAGAGCCTGTCCAGGTATTTTGCTGTGGACTGTTTTCTCGCCGACGAGGCCGGTCCAGCACTGCTCCCACTCCGCCTGCCGTTGAGCTCACTGAACGTACTGCACCACCTTCCAATGCCGCACTTCCTGTTGTTGCAACCTCACCTAGGGCGCCATCCCAAAACATCTTGGATCTTCCCGCTGTTGTGAAGCTACCCAATAATAACCCAGACAGTACGTCTCATGTTCGTCCTTCGCAGTCGTTGACAGTCAGCCCATTTAGCAGACGGTCTAAACGACGTGAAAAGAGACGGACCTCACGTTACAAAAGAACACTCGCAAAATACCACTGTAGAGCGTCAGCTCGAAGTGATTACTGCAGAACTTGTAAGCCTTGCGTAATTGTTAAATCGAGAGGGATTTGTCTCACTTCGGAACAGGTAGCAATGAGACAGCAGTTGGCGGCTTTGGGCGCTGCAAGTACGCAAGAAACTAGCAAGTAGTTCCTCGGGTAGAACCACTCGAGCGGCTCAGGATATGGCGGCATCGTTGAAATACTATCATTCCGATGACTGCAACTGCAAAGCGCAAGAAGAACAATGTAGTAGGCCATAGGGACATCCTCCGCATCGACAAATTTCGCTTTTCCATGACCATGAAACTTCGTTCAATATGCAAGAGTGATGAAATTATTGAGCTGCGACTAACAGATCTCGAAGCTAACGGCTGGATCGGACTGCAAGCAAAACTGTGCGAAGGGGAATGTGATGCACCGGAAGCATCCAATGTCATATTTTTTAATAAGTATTCTGCGAGAGAATCAATCGCCGATGAGCCTGCCCGCCTTATTTGGTGACGGCGATACCATTGCAATACAAATATTTTCGAAAGGTATCATCCTGATTAGCAAGTGAGAGGACTCGGGGGACACAGGGAGTGCCCACGTCACATCTGCACTGAAGCGGGCAACCCAGAACCCAAGATGCGAGACCGCACTATCATAGTATACAGAACACTACAAACTACCAGTCAAAACGCGAGATCCTAGCAGGGAACTAACACGCGTGTCTCCCCTCCCTCCATTCTGGATCACAGGCCCTGCCACCGAGGTAGACGGAGAGTCTGCAAAGAACCCCTTCTTCTGGAGGTGTGCTGTGGGTTCTGATCTCTGCGCAATGACCTGATTGTTGACTCAACAATGCCATGTTGGGACGCTGACCCAGTGGGATGTGCCATCAGGAATCCGAACAAATTCAAACAAGATGGAAACCAATGAAAGAAACAATATCCGACACACTGTCAATCACCCAATTTCCTCAGTGCATTCACCCTCATCGAAGTCTTGAACGAGTTCAT
This sequence comes from Melanogaster broomeanus, assembly GCA_014904935.1. Lineage (NCBI taxonomy): Eukaryota > Fungi > Basidiomycota > Agaricomycetes > Boletales > Melanogastraceae > Melanogaster > Melanogaster broomeanus. The sequence goes on from MU123996.1 coordinate 30,332, forward strand.
AGTCAAGTTCATTACAACATCAGATACTGGCGTACACAGGAAAAGGTATGGGCGATGCGGGTAGCTAGGAGTTGGTTAGAACGGGAAGGGATGGCTACACACACATATATATGTAATGCTCACGTCAAGGAAGTCGAGTTTAGATCGAACCTGTTCGTTTGGCAGATGATGATTGGGAAGGGGCACAGCTGGGGTCTAAAGGAGATGACCCTCAGAAGGGTATGTATGGGACATATTCGGGGATGACACACGTCTAGCAATGGTCCATGTGCATCCTGCTGCGAATAGAGCGAGAGAATGTGTTGGAAGACATGTGAACGTATGATTCGTGCTGTAGTGGCTATTTGATGGGGGTGTGTGTCCCAAAAACGAACAGTGCGCTGGCTAATTTGTTACAGTCGGGAGAGAGTGATCAAAGAGAAGTCACGAGACCCACCCAGGAGTGGCCAATTGGTTCACCCGTTTCGGAGTTCCAACACCGAATTGTTCGATCGTCGGACGACGAGAAGAGCTGCAGGCCATCTAGTGATCAACCAGAGGAAAGAGCGGACAATGTCCTCCTGGCCCAGTGTCCTTTGATCGGACCGAGGATGAGTACTTGAGTTGCCACTCTCCACATCGAATATTCAACTTGTGTCGTCGGCGGGACTAGGAGCCAGCTTCTCCCCATTTGGACAGAAGCAAATAGATGTGCCCGTCTCGATTTCTACCCTGAGCGCTTGGACTTTCGACGCTTTCAACGATTGCTTCGGTCAGTTATGGATAATGTCCAGCTTTTCAAGGAATCGGAAGATGCCGATCGATGTGAGGGATGGAATGCGGAGCAGTACTGTTTATTTCAGCCACTGCTTGGTTACGTATCCTGATATCACACCCTTCTCAATCAACAAGGCAACTTCCTGCTCGCCGCGTTCAGGCGAGCTTCGCCTCGGAAATGACCTCGCCACAGTCAGGTCAACACGGCAAATGCAGCTCCATATGGGAGAAGGCAAGTCGCTTATGATCGTTCCCATCGTCGTCGCCGCCCTCGCCAACTGATTCATGTTGTTGTCCCAAAGGCATTGACGGCGCAAGTGTTCCAACTGCTTGTTGATCGCCTCGGTCGACTCACAAACGGGCGCATCTGTTTACTGTAACATTCCATGGAGGTGGATCCCTCGAGGGCCTGCGTGCTCTGTGAGATCTTGCATGAATGCCAACGCGGACCGCGGAATTCTTGTTGATAACTGGTAATCAGCCACCCCTCCAATTTCGAACTTGCTGATCTGAACTCCAAATTTCAGGCTTCTCGGGTACGAATGATGGCCAACATCTGTTACCTACATGGATTTTCCTAATGCGACCCAGATCATCAACGGGGAACTAATACAAGAGTGCTCGCCTGCCTTCTACAGCCAGACAATAATTCCCATGTGTCCCACGACAACGGCGACAGACGAACTCCGCATGAATTCCTAAAGATGGTGATTGCGCAAATGCTGGAGCTTCAAAACTTCGAGCTGGCCGAGGCGTGGCCGAAGCTCAGCTCGGACACAGTCGTTGCCATCTATTTAAATGAAGACGATGAACTTGTCATGCTCACCAGAGACGATGCCACACAGCTATTATCATCACTATTCGCTCAGCAGCCAGATCGATGTGTTGCGTACACGCCCACACGAGGGGTACTGATATCAAGTTCCCTGCCGGATTCCGAGCTGCAGTTACGCTGGGACCGAAGGTCACCAAAGATCGCTTGACGCAAGGTATGTTTTTGACCCTATGGTTTCATTGCTAGATGCTGATCGTTGGCCGTCGTAGGTTGCATGCGGATGCGTAAGCTCGGGACACTCGGTCACGTCTTTAAAGGAGTAGGAGGAACTGGGGCGTTGAGTAACGTTGGTGTCATCTTCCCAATGTTCAGGAGAAATAATTTTGGGAATGTATATAAGGTGAGGGCGAAGAAGTAGCAGTTATGCTGTTTTTTCGCCCTCACCATATATACATGCATTTTTTTGCATTTAACTTGTAACATTAAATGGCGAGCAAATTGGAGATCCATGGACGGGTTACTCGAACGTGATCTGGTCAATTTCTCTATCTCCCGATGGTACAAAAATCGCGAGTGCTTCCTAGGACAAATCTGTTCGTTTCTGGACGACCGACTCTGGTGACCGACTCAATGTGCTGCTACAACATGAGCACCCAGTATGGCTAGTCGCATTCTCCCCCTGTGGTGAATTCGTGGCAAGCGGCGACATCACGGGAAACTTATCAACATGGTGCGTTCCATGGTGGGACGACAGTCAAAGAAGGTATATCTACCTATTCAGATGTGTTCCAAGCCCAATTTTGACCCCTCACAACTGCAGACACATAAATTACTCCTAGACGTGCGTGTATGCTCAGGCGTTTCGTCGATGTCCTTCTCACAGCCATCGTCTCTAGCTCTGAGCTCCCTGCGGTGCCCGTACCACTTACAACCGGCAATCGTCGACTTATAGTTGACTTTGCTGATATGAGTTCATCTAAGCTGGCCATCGTCGTTGCCTTGCGTCCTCATCAATATTCCTAGCTTCCTTCCACCTCCACCCGTCGTCCATCACCACAACACACTGGCACCCGTGTGCGAAACACTGACGCGACTGAAGGCTCTTCCCGCGCGCAACATTCGGCCTTCTCCCGGAAATTGTGGAAGGCATTACCTCGTGTTTCGTTCAGACAATCAAATTCAAATCGCCCGCCTGTGGCTCCGACGCCAATTTATCTGGGATTTGCATCACACGTAGGCTGAACCGTTTGGTTATCATCCTGTGACGCTAACCATTCTTTCGATAGCGTACCAGTACGTACTCTCCCCTAATACCCGCCGACATAACTACCCAAGCAGTTCCAGATCCAACGTCAGCAGCGCTGAAGGCAGTCAGGCGAGTGTGGTGACTCTAGTGCCACAGCACAATGCAGACGACGTGGAAGTGTCTTGTTGCGGGTTGTTCCCTCGCCGACGTGGCGGCCCTCGCCCTCGCCCTCGCCCTCGCCCTCGCCCTCGCCCTCGTCCTCGCCCTCGCCCTGCTTCTCGTCCGCCTGCCATGGAGCTGACTGAACGTACTGCACTACCTTCCCGCGCAACCCCTCCTGTCGTTCCATTCTCACATAGGGCGTCATCGCAAAACATCCTGGACCTTCCTGCTGTTGCTGAGCCAGCCAATGATGTTCCAGAAAGCACGTCCCTCATTTCGTTGACAGTCAACCCCTTTAGCACACGGTCTAAGCGACGTACAAGGAGACCTCAAATTTCAAGTTGAAAGCGAACGCTCGAAAAATGCCACTCTAGAACGCCACCTCGGAACGACTACTGAAGAACTTGTAAGCCTTGAATGATCTCCAACTCGAGAGGGAATTGTCTCAGTTCGGAACAGGTAGCAGTCAAACTAGCAGTCAAACAGCAGCTGGCGTCTTCGGGAACTGCAAGTATGCAGGAAACTTGCAAGTAACTCCATGAGCAGAACCACTGGCATGACTCAGGATATGGTGCGGAGGGCATCGTCGACGGGCGATGGTTCCGACCATTGCGACACCGATGCGTGAGTTAATTGTATTATTACGCCGTAGGGATGTACTCCGGAACCATGAATTTGCTTTTACATGTCAATGCAACCTCGGTTAATACGGAAGGGTGGTGAAAAATTCTCGGAGCGGAGAGCTTCTGCTAGGTCTGGGACACATGGTTTGCAGTTCAACGAGTGTTTTGAGCAAATCGAGGGTAGACGTCGGTGGAGCACGACGGAATATTTGGTCGAGACGAAACGTTGGTAATCTCATAACCAGGTAGTGAAGGTGAATTGGACATATCTTTCAACCCATGCTTCGCGGCAGAGTATGAAGCGTACCTCACGGATGACAGAAAGCCT
>MU123997.1:0-10116 GCA_014904935.1 Melanogaster broomeanus
TCTACTGCACAACAGGATGAAGGCTCTTTTGTTCATACTCGTTCGTGCCTTCGAATTTGAACTTGCAGTCCCTGCCAGCGAGATCGGCAGGTTGAGCCTTTTGCTGCGTCCTTTTCTTCGAGGCGATCCAACGAACAAGGCCCAGCTTCCGTTGTTGGTCAAGCCGTACCAGAGGGCATAGATGCTGGTGCTTACAGTACTTGGAAGTTTCCACGGTCTATGGCCAAGCAGCTTGTAGTACATGCGTTGCTTAGTCATACGATACTTAAATACCTGATGTTGCATGCGCCACCCATGCCACAGCCTCGGGTCCTGCCGTCCGCAAATAATGCTGAAGCTTCACCTTGAATCGTCGACCCCGAAGAAGACACTCCCTACCGCCCTGCTAAGAAGCGTGCAAAGCGCATTCTCAAGGAAAAAGCAGCCTGACTGCAGAGACGTCCAAGAAGACAAGACGGGGCTGCGTCGGGGCAAGCTCCAAATGCTGCCTGAACTCTTTGACAACCGGCACCTTCAGGTGCAGCCGTTGATCTGCTTCCTGAAGCATTTAATATGGGCTCATCTGCCGACCTTCGACACGGTCACCAAGCTCCCTGAGGGGGACAGACTTCAATGCAGAGACCCTCAAGCCCGCGTTCGACCACATTCCAACACCGGTCCAAGAATGGCGGGCGGGCGTTGATGCACAGCTTGCAGCTGTTGTCGTCATTCCTGGTGACTCATCGACTAGTGATGACGCCGCTGAGGGCGTCGGCGATCAAACTCTCAAGCCTGCGGATTGCCTGAGGCTGGCTAGTGCCCTTTTCCGGGTTGAAGGTGGACCCTAGGCCTGATGATGTTCGCCGACTTCCTGAATGTGCCGATGTTCAATAAATGCTACAGCGACTCCATTCCCTCTCGGGAGATCAGTGGCCGGTCGTGATTGTTCACTGCTAATTATAGAAGCAATCCTCTCGTTGAAATTTTCACAAGGGCAGCCCCTGTGGTTCGTGCTTGTGGCTTGGACCCTCAGACAGCAGCAGTCGAGGAGATGGATCAGCGAAATGCCTGTTTGCCGTGCAGCCATTTAATTCAACAAATGCAGACGTAGGAAAGTGCCGTAAGCAGGTTTATTCGTTCACAGTGATACCTTCGAATCAGCGATCCACTAGATGTAGCACATCAAGTCCCATCGCAATGAATGGAAGTGGAAGGATGACCCGAATCGTGAAGAAACCTTGTGGACGCTCGTCCATGAGTGCTACATGGTGGAGATCCAAGCTGTAGAACGACCTTCTCTTTGGCACGTTATGTCAGCATCATGTAGGCGACACCTTGGGGCCGATGGAGATTCGTCGACATCTCAAAAGAAATGTGAGTTGCTTATTTTTTGCTGCACCACCGCAGGAATGCCTGAGCCAAAATTCGTGCAGACATGGTCTGGATGTGGACATGGCGCTTAGTGGTGATGATTTCGTCTTCGTTGAACCTCATATCCAAGACTGTGGAAGCCTCCGTGACGAGGGAGGAGAAGGGGAGTGTGCTGGCTTCCTACACCTCAGCGAATTTTTGTAGGTAGAGCCAGTGACAATCGTAAGGGCTATTGTGTCAGTCAGTAGAATTTCAACGCGGCAACTCATTCATAACAGCATTGCCACATGTCACTTGGTTTCAGCTTGAAGTTGCCGAACCTCTCGACCGCATTACGTGCACCAAGGCGACTACCGTATGCCACATCAGAATCGCTTCACAGCATCAACGAGGCACCAATGGAGTGGCCACTGCCCGTTTGCAGCCAGGCATTGGTTAACCCTTTAAATCTCCTCTGCCGCGAGTTTCGCCCTTTTCCCAGGTTTCTCTGCGATTGACTAGGTATTTTTGCTAGTATCCATTGCAACCATACCTTGTCCACTCATTACCTTGCATATAGTCTCGCATCGATGCTGACGACCAATGTCCCCATTTTCCGGTCAGCATCTCCAGTATCCAGTACTCGTCGATCCGTGGGCGTGTCCAACGACGACGGACCATTGCCCTTTGAAGGACATAAACAGTCTATTTACGCGGTCGCCTACTCTCCTGATGGCAAACAAATCGCCACTGGAGCACGGGACGGGCTTATTATAATTTGGCACTCAAAGACGGGAAAAATGCTCCTGCAGCTCCAAGGTCACAGCAAGCAAGTGAACTCTATCCTTCTCACGCAATGGTAGCAGGATAGTCAGTGGAAGTGGTGACCAAACGCTCCGCTTATGGGAGACGAGCACTGGGGAACCTGTCGGAGAAGAATGGGAAGCACATTCGGATGAGGTGTGGACAGTATCTTACTCGCCGATTGATGAAACGATCGCAAGCGGAGGGGCGAATGGCCTGGTACGGATCTGGGATGCACAGCGAAAGATGAAGATTGTCGAGATTGCCGACAACCCTGCTAGCGTGCCCTCGGTCACGTTCTCGCCTGATGGAACCTGTCTGGCAACAGCCTGCACAGACGGGACCGTCCGCGTCTTCAATGTGCAAACCGGAGCCTTGGTTCTCGGCCCACTAGCAGGTCATACGAACGCGGTCCGTGTCGTTACGTACAGCCCAGATGGCATGCAACTTGCGACTGGCTCCGGCGACCACACCATCCGTACCTGGGATGCTCGAACTGGCACCTTGTTGTTGGGCCCTTTGGAGGGTCACACAAATACAGTCTCACATGTGGAGTATTGTCCAGATGAAAAGACGCTGTTGAGTAGCTCTTATGATGGAACCATCCGCCTTTGGGATTCCGTTACTGGGAAGCCTGTTGCAGGTCCATTGCGAAGGCACTACGGTTCGGTTGTCACTAGATACTCCCCGGAAGGGCGTTGTTTCGTCAGTGCTGGATGGGATGGATCCATTCGCCTGTGGGATGCAACGACGACGGATGTTATTTTACCATTGGTATGCGTATTCCTTAGCACCTACACCATGACTTACAAGCAGATCCAGATGACGGAAGTCGATCAACTCCATTATGAAATCTCCGGACCTTTCAGAGGTCACGCGGCCTGGGTCAGAGGTGTCGCATACTTCCCTGATGGCATGCGTGTGGCTAGCGCGTCATTTGACAAGTCAATTCGTATATGGGACGTTCAGACAGGTGTGCTGGTGAAAGAACTGGCGGAATCCAAGCAAGTTTTCTCATTGTCTATCTCGTCCGACGGGAGGAGATTGGTTAGTGGAGGATTTCGTTCCATCACGGTGTGGGACTGCGTAACGTGGCAAGTCGCGCTCCATGTTCCCGAAGGTCATTCCGATGGGGTATGGAGCGTGGACTTTTCACCAGATACTACTCTCATTGCTACAGCAGGAGAACCCGGCGAACTTTTCATCTGGAACGCACACACAGGCGAACGTGTCAAGACGATGTCAGGCCACGATCCCGCGATGCGAGTTCGGACTGTTACTTTTTCACCAGATGGGCAACGAATTGCCAGTGGCTCACACGATCACACCATACGTGTCTGGGATGTCCACACTGCCGAAGTTATTACCGGGCCGCTCGAGGGTCACAGCGGTGCCGTCAATTGTGTAGCCTTCTCACCGGACGGCAAGACTATTGCAAGTGTCTCGACGGATGGCACTCTGCGAGTCTGGGACATAGAACTAGGCAATCTGAGCCTTGCGCCCATCCAACACAATTCGCGTATCTACGCAGTTTCATATTCGCCAGTCGGGAAGACCATTTGTACCGGTTCTCAGGACAGCACCATATCCTTGTGGAATGCCACTACTGGTGAATTGATCCTCGGTCCCCTCTGGGTCACAGGATGGATGTGTCGTCCATGGCTTTCTCGCCAGATGGAAAGCGTATTCTCACCGGCTCACATGACCAGACCCTTAAAGTCTGGGATTCCACTACTGGGAAGACGATCTCATTTTCTGTGCGTCGGACTGCAGGTTGTTGTATGTCAGCACTAAGATGCACGAACAGGAATCGCTCCGCACGGAAGAAGATGTGAGTACTCCACACCATTCTCACAGGTTGTTAATAATTGCCCGGATCTTGAAGGGCAATTTGAATGCTCTGTTGGATGTGAATAACTGATTGCTAGTTGATATCGGTGCTCGCTGACGTACTCATTACTCAGCTGCCTGCTGTACCACTTTCCAGTAAGACGCCCCGAGCAGGTTTGGCGGATGGTATCATGGATCCGTTTGCTGTGCGTCATCTCTGTCGTTGTTCCCCGTACCGAGCTCATCTTTTGTTAGTCCCTGACGATCATATCTAGGTCACCTCCCCCCAAGCAGCCCAAAGCTCTGAGTCGCCTTCTGGGACTTTGGTCCCGCTCTCGAACTCCCAGATCTCGGCATCCCGCACGGGAATCGCAGAGTCCTCTGGAGGATATCGGACTAGGTTCCCTTGTCGATGTATGTTGATCCATTGCACGTCGTCGGTGCTCATGCACTAATTGAATGTGCACTCCCATCTCGTGCCGTCCATGCAGTTCTCAAGTACCACCGGCCCAGCCCCAGAGGATTCGTCTACGACTCATTCTCTTCTGTTCAGAGTTCGTGCTCTCTTCCAGGGTTTGCATGCCGCCCCGCCGGAAGACGACGACGCGGCCCTCGAGAGAAGACGCAGGCCCAAAGTCACGACCGTGGCGTTTGGGCAATTGAGATCAGTCAGTCTATACCAATGCCTTTCTTTCGATCATTACTCTTTTTTGTTCGTCCGCCTATACTCCATTCAGTTTTGCCACTTAGATCTTGACAGTGCGGGTTTGATTACTGACCTCCGACATCGCAGATTTCCGCAATCGCGCGGAGGACACCACCCCGGCCAAATATACCAATAGAGCTCTCAGACGACGAGGCGTCGGTCGCTGCCGGTGATCAGCCACATACACATGAGCCAGGGGACGACACAGGTGCTGCATCTGGCGAAGGAACCAAGGCCAGCACGGGACATTCACGTTTCGACACATCAACTGCTCCACCAGCGACACAACCACAGATCGAAACCCTGCTTCGGGGAGCCCCAACATCGTCACCCGTGCATGCAAATCCCAGTCCCCCGAAACAACTCCAAAATGTCCCGGGCACTGGCTCCGACGACTTGCACGAAGCGAAACGTTGCTGGTGTTGTTGAATTGAATATGCCGACACCAACGACCCGACAGTGGAGGGTTACCTGTGCCTCCCTTGTTGCCGTGACCCGAACTAGCCCACCGCATGTTGTTTAACCTTGTCATGTCTGCATCTCCTTAGCCCTTCGTACAATTGTGTGGATCATGGCTGTCCACCTATTCTTTGAATGATGTCTCCCAGTGTTGCTATGTCCCTGCAACGGATCCCTACTCGATTAAATTTCGATTCGCCATATATACATCTCTTACTTGCCTCGCTGTACAAACATTCACCTATTCTTCAGTGCGATATCTCCCCATATTACTATGTTCTAGCCAAAAATTTTCTTATTCATGCTTAAATCGCGGTTCTGTGGTCCATCAAGTGCATGAACTCCTGCGTAGTCCAGTTAGCAGCACAGGCTCCTAGTTGCAGCACAGGATAGCCCAAACGGGATAAGGGTAGATACGGTACAATGCGCCCTCAATGGTCGAAAACAGCGTCAGTGAAGATCACAGTAAGCCATAGGACGTGATCATTACATTACAAGGAATCGAAGAGCAGGGTGAATGAGTAAACAAGATGCGAATAGGATGGCGTGCAAACAACCGTTAGCGCGTTGCCATTAGAAGATCGATGGTATTTGGCCACAATCGCTGCAGGGAGGCGGTAACTCCAACTACCCGTAAATTCGAGGTGGAGCAATGTCCCTTGCATTGTCATCATTCAAATCAGAAGGACAAACACCTTCAACGTGACCTAGGGCAGTCTTCCATAGGAACGCCGATTTTCCCATCAAGAGCTGGCGGAAGGCATTGGTCGTGCGTGCCAAATTCAGTAGGTCCATGGGATACAGAAAACCGAGCATCTATGAGTGTTGTAAGAAACACATCGCAACGAAGAAAAGACCTAAGGACTTGAAATAAGATGTCGAAATTGAGTTCGGGAAACATTTCGAGCCTGCCGTGCTGTGACTTCTGGGACGACTGTCACGGTCACACACTATATATAAAGGCTCATGGCAGCCCATGGCCACCAGCATTACCACCCACATACATTTCACCTAACACATACATCTAACAAGGTGCGGCTTGGTTAGTTGTCAACAAGAACTTCTGCCCTTGGAGACATCAAGTACACTGGCGTCAATGACATCCCAGACATGTCTGGTAATGTTGTGCTAGTCACCGGTGGCACTGCAGGGATCGGGAAAAAGACTGCAGGGGTGGGTCACATTGCACGTCCTGCTTTGATGCCAACCAGAGCTCGTGGTCCCGCGTTTTTCTGATGGTGTCACGGCTGAGACTTGCGTTACTTCACAGGTGTTACTCACGAAGAATGCCAAAGTTTGGATCACAGCCCGTGACAGGTCCCAAGGCGAGGCTACCCTCGGAGGGCTGAAGAGCACCACTGAGAAAGACGCACACCTACTCCTCGTGAACCGTGCGAACCTGAAGAGCATCAAAGCCGCTGCCGGGTAATTCTTCTCTTTCTGTCTGCGATCTGCGAGAAGCCGGTGTCACGACTAGGAAGGAAACACTGCTTAACCTTCCCTTTAACAATGCGTAAGTTTCGCTTCATCGCATCACCAGTGGAGTGGTGATTCCTCTGATTGAGCAGCTCATTGAAGACGGTTATGACCTTCAATTCGGGACAAACGTCAGGGGTCATTTCTATTTTAATAAACTCGTGGTTCTTCTCCTCTCTACCGCAAAATCTGCACCAGATTATTACTCGAGTTGTAAACACGGCTTCGAATGGCCATCGGTTGGGCAAGCTGAAATGCGACACGTGGAGGAATGGACCTGCTGGAAGACAGCAATCAGAGTTTTCACTGTATGGACAGAGCAAGGCAGTCAGTTAATTTCCCAACCCGTCCCCCTGCGTAAACTAATCCATAGGTTTGTTTGTTCAGGGAAAGACTCGTATCCTATTCTTATACCTAGCTAATGTCCCTGTAGTCATCTATTCTATCGACTCCGTCCTGTTCCATTTTCCCAGGACGTTACATCACGTCATCTTCGTTGAACCTCATATATCCAGACTGTAGAAGCCATCGTGATGAGGAAGAAGGGGGAGCGCGTTCGCTTCCTGCACCAGGAAGTGACAGTGGTCAAGGGCTATTGCGTTGGTGTCGACCGTAATCCTATGAGCCAGTCACACCAACACATTCAAGTTGGATTCAAGTTGCTGAACTTCTCGACCGTATGACGGGAACCAAGGCAACTATCCTCTGCCAGATCAGAATTGCATCGCAGCATCAATGAGCCACCAATGGAGTGGCCACTGCCCGTTTGCAGCCAGGCGTTCGCTACTAGTAGCCCTTTAAATCCCCTCTAGTGCGAGTTTCGCCCTTTTCCCAGGTTTCTCCGAAATCACCTAGGTATAATTGCTATCATCCGTTACAAATATACCTCGGCTGCTCACTACTTTGCATCTAGCCTTACATCGATACTGACGAGCAATCCCCCCAGTTTCCAGTCAACATCTCCGTTGTCCACTGCTCGTCGATCCATGGATGTGCCCAACGAAGTCGAGCCTGTCCCCTTTCAAGGGCATACACGGGCTATCCACGCGGTCGCCTACTCTCCTAATGGCAAACAAATCGCCACTGGAGCAGGAGACGGACTCTTGATAATTTGGGACCCACAGACGGGGAACGTGATCCAGCAGATCCAGGGTCATACCACCGACGTGACTGCTATATCATTCTCATGCGATGGTAGCACGCTAGTCAGTGGGAGCGGAGATCGCACGCTTTCCATATGGGACACGACTACTGGAGAACCTGTCGGGGAAAGGTGGGAAGCACATTCGGGTGGGGTATTGACAGTCTCTTACTCGCCTGTTGATGAAACCATCGCAAGCGGAGGGGCGGATTCCCTGGTGCAGATCTGGGACGCACAGCGAAAGATGAAGATTGTAGAGATTACCGGCCACCCTGCTGCCGTGGACTCTGTCACGTTCTCGCCTGATGGAACCCGTCTGGCAACAGCCTGCACAGATGGGAGCATCCGCATCTTCAATGTCCGAACCGGAGCCTTGGTTCTTGGCCCACTAGCAGGACATACGGACGCGGTCAGTGTCGTTACATACAGCCCAGACGGAATGCAAGTTGCGAGTGGCTCCTTTGACCACACCATCCATACTTGGGATGCTCGAACTGGTATCTTGCTGTTAGGCCCTTTGAAGGGTCATACAAATACAGTCTCGCATGTCGAGTATTCTCCAGACGGGAAGACACTGCTCAGTAGCTCATTCGATGGAACTATCCGCCTTTGGGGTTCCGTTACCGGGGAACTGTTTGCAGGTCCATTGCAAAGGCACTATGGTCGGGTTGTCGCGACATACTCTCCTGAAGGAGGTTATTTCATTAGTGCTGGAGTAGATGCATCGATTCGCCTGTGGGATGCAATGACGAGGGACGTTCTTTTACCACTGGTATGCCTTTTCCACAGCATCTGCACCACACAATTCACAAAGCAGATCCAGACGACAGAAGTCGATCAACTTGATTATGAAATCACTGGCCCTTTCAGAGGTCACATGTCCTGGGTCAGAGGCGTCGCATACTTCCCTGATGCCATGCATGTGGCCAGTACGTCATCTGACAAGTCAATTCGTGTATGGGACGTTCAGACTGGTGTGCTGGTGAAGGAGCTGGCGGAATCAGACCAAGTTCTCTCATTGTCCATCTCATCTGACGGGAACAGATTGGTTAGTGGGACACTTCGTTCCATCACAGTGTGGGACTGCATGACGTGGCAAGTCGCGCTCCATGTTCCCGACGCACATTCGTGTTGGGTACGGAACGTGGCCTTTTCACCGGATGGCAGTCTCATTGCTACAGCCGCGGAATGGGGCGAGCTTTTCATCTGGAACTCACAGACTGGCAAACATATCAAGACGATGTCAGGCCACGACCCCACTATGCACGTTCGGACCGTTGCTTTTTCACCAGATGGGCAACGAATTGCCAGTGGCTCGGATGATAACACCATACGTATCTGGGATGTCCACAGTGCCCAAGTTATTGCCGGGCCATTCGAGGGTCACAGTGGTGGCGTTAATTGTGTAGCTTTCTCGCCGGATGGAAAGGTTATTGGGAGTGTCTCGGTGGATGCCACTCTGCGAGTTTGGCCCATAGAGCTAGGCAATATGAACCTTGCGCCTATGCAACACAATTCGCGCATTTACGCAGTTGCATATTCGCCAGACGGGAAGACCATCTGCACCGGTTCTGACGACGGCACCATATCCTTGTGGCATGCCACTACTAGTGAACTAATCCTCGGTCCCCTCCAAGGCCACAAGAACAGAGTGTCATCTATTGCTTTCTCGCCAGATGGCAAGCGTATTCTCACCGGCTCACACGACCAGAGCCTTAAATTCTGGGATTCCACTACTGGGGAGATTATCAATTTCCTGTGCGTCGGACTGTGGGATGCTGAATTCTGTGCTAGGACTGACACGGACGGACAGGAATTCATCTATACAGAGGATGTGAGTATCGACATGATTCCCACACCACCGATTGTTAACAGTTCTCCACATCTTGAAGGGTGGCCCGAATGCTCTCTTGGATGTTGGTAGCTGATTGCTGATTGGTACTGGTGCTCGCTGACGTACCAAAAAAAAAAAAAAAAAAAAAAGAGAGAGAATTTTAAGAAAAAATTTTGGCCAAAAGAGGCCGGTAATTCCTCAACCGGCTCCAAACCGACAAAGCCTTAAATTCTTGGGATTCCACTACTGGGGGAGATTATCAATTTCCTGTGCGTCAAACTGTGGGATGATGAATTCTGTGCTAGGACTGACACAGACAGACAGGAATTCATCTATACAGAGGATGTGAGTATCGACATGATTCCCACACCACCGATTGTTAACAGTTCTCCACATCTTGAAGGGTGGCCCGAATGCTCTCTTGGATGTTGGTAGCTGATTGCTGATTGGTACTGGTGCTCGCTGACGTACCTCATCACTTAGCTGCCTGCGGTGCCAGTTCCCAGTCGGGCGCTTCAAGCAGGTTTAGGGGAGGAA
>MU123997.1:10141-34161 GCA_014904935.1 Melanogaster broomeanus
TCATTCCAACTTTAGCTGCCTGCGGTGCCAGTTCCCAGTCGGGCGCTTCAAGCAGGTTTAGGGGAGGATATAACGGATCAATTGGATGTGCGTCATCCATATTGTTGTTCTCCATATCAAGACCCATGTTTTTTTAGTCCCTAGCAATCTCCAGGTCACCTCCCGCCGAGCAGCCTAAACCTCTGGGTCACCTCGTGGGACTTTGGTCCCGCTTGCGACTTTCCCGATCTCGATGCCCCGGATGGGCATCGCAGAGTTCTCTGGATGATATCGGACTAGGTTCCCTTATCGATGTATGTCGATCCATTTCACAAATCACGATCGTCAGTGGTCATGTACTTAATGAATATCTCTCCCCATCTCTTGCCGTCCGTGCAGTTCTCAAGGACCACCGGCCCAGCCGCAGAGGATTCGTCTAACCCTCATTCTCTTCTGTTCAGAGTTCGTGCTCTCTTCCGGCGTTTGCATGCCACCTCCTCGGAAGATGATGACACGGGCATCGAGAGAAGCCACTGGCCCAAAGTTACTCACGTGGCGTTTGGGCAGCTGAGATCAGTGAGTTTGTGCCAGTGCCTTTCTTTCGACCATTACTCGTCAGTTATTCGTCCCATGCTCCATTCTGTTTTGCCACTTAAATCTAGACGACGCGGGCTAGATTACTGACTTCCGACACTGCAGCTTTTCGCAATCGCGCAGACGACACCACCCGGCCAAATATACCACTAGAACTCGCAGACGACGAGGTGTCGGTCGCTGCTGGTGATCAGCCACATACACATGAGCCAGGGGATGACTCAGGTACTGCATCTGCCCAAGGAACCAACGTCAGCATGGGGCAGTCACAGCCCAACACATCAACTGCTCCACCAGCGACACAGTCACAGATCGAAACCCTACCTCGGCAAGCCTTAACAATGTCCACCCGTGCATGCATATCCCAGTGTCCCGGACAACTCCAACATGTCCCCAGACACCGGCCCGATGACTTGCACGAAGCGCAACGTTGCTGGTTGTTGAAAGTCGGACTCCAGAGTTCTAAACGGGTGAAGTTACGAGACGTCGAGTAGTTATTGCGGCAAACAAGTAAGGTAATTTACGTGACTACTACGTGATGAATCTACCTGTAAATAGAGTTCAGCCACTCGGAACTGCGATGACGACTACGAAGTGACTCAAATTCCTACACACCCCCTGAAGTCATGAGCAAGTCCAAAAGAAAGAAGGTACCCCCCAGTTACCAAACACCATTCAGGTTCCACATTTCATCAACCAAGGGCAGCAGTTTCCTTCGAGTCACCCTTTCTCTTACAGTCCTTTTGATAGTGCCCTTTTTGCCACATTTGAAGCAGGTGACTGAAGCTGGCGAGCGACGAAGGCAACGGATTCGACATCAGCAGTCAGGTCGAGAGGTTGTGGGGTTACGGTACTCTGCCATCTCTCTCTATAACGGATCAATTGGATGTGCGTCATCCATATTGTTGTTCTCCATATCAAGACCCATGTTTTTTTAGTCCCTAGCAATCTCCAGGTCACCTCCCGCCGAGCAGCCTAAACCTCTGGGTCACCTCGTGGGACTTTGGTCCCGCTTGCGACTTTCCCGATCTCGATGCCCCGGATGGGCATCGCAGAGTTCTCTGGATGATATCGGACTAGGTTCCCTTATCGATGTATGTCGATCCATTTCACAAATCACGATCGTCAGTGGTCATGTACTTAATGAATATGCTCTCCCATCTCTTGCCGTCCGTGCAGTTCTCAAGGACCACCGGCCCAGCCGCAGAGGATTCGTCTAACCCTCATTCTCTTCTGTTCAGAGTTCGTGCTCTCTTCCGGCGTTTGCATGCCACCTCCTCGGAAGATGATGACACGGGCATCGAGAGAAGCCACTGGCCCAAAGTTACTCACGTGGCGTTTGGGCAGCTGAGATCAGTGAGTTTGTGCCAAGTGCCTTTCTTTCGACCATTACTCGTCAGTTATTCGTCCCATGCTCCATTCTGTTTTGCCACTTAAATCTAGACGACGCGGGGCTAGATTACTGACTTCCGACACTGCAGCTTTTCGCAATCGCGCAGACGACACCACCCCGGCCAAATATACCACTAGAACTCGCAGACGACGAGGTGTCGGTCGCTGCTGGTGATCAGCCACATACACATGAGCCAGGGGATGACTCAGGTACTGCATCTGCCCAAGGAACCAACGTCAGCATGGGGCAGTCACAGCCCAACACATCAACTGCTCCACCAGCGACACAGTCACAGATCGAAACCCTACCTCGGCAAGCCTTAACAATGTCACCCGTGCATGCATATCCCAGTGTCCCGGGACAACTCCAACATGTCCCAGACACCGGCCCCGATGACTTGCACGAAGCGCAACGTTGCTGGTTGTTGAAAGTCGGACTCCAGAGGTCTAAACGGGTGAGGTTACGAGACGTCGAGTAGTTATTGCGGCAAACAAGTAAGGTAATTTACGTGACTACTACGTGATGAATCTACCTGTAAATAGAGTTCAGCCACTCGGGAACTGCCGAGTGACGACTACGAGTGACTCAAATTCCTACACACCCCCTGAGTCATGAGCAAGTCCAAAAGAAAGAAGGTACCCCCAGTTACCAAACACCATCAGGTTCCACATTTTCATCAACCAAGGCAGCAGTTTCCTTCGAGTCACCCTTCTCCTTACAGTCCTTTTGATAGTGCCCCTTTTTGCCACATTTGAAGCAGGTGACTGAGCTGCGAGCGACGAAGGCAACGGATTCGACATCAGCAGTCAGGTCAGAGGTTGTGGGGTTACGGTACTCTGCCATGAGCTTGCGGCTGATATGGCGCTCTTCCTCGTTAAGGAGACGACTGATAGCAGTTTCCAGCGTGAGTGAGGTGGAGTCAATGGCATCGAGAGTGACGACAACAGGTTCGTATTCAGCAGGGAGGCCAGAGGTTAAGACAACAATGGTGAAGATATCAGGGAGAGTGATGCCGATACGTTTCATCTGGTGAGTGAGAGAGCGGACGTCCCCGATCCACGAGGACATGGACTGGTCAGGGGTTTTCTCCATGCGGACGAACTTCCGTACAGCGGCAAGCTGTGTAGATAAGCCCCGAGCACTGTGCACCTTAGATAGCTCATCCCAAATAACCTTGGGGTCATCGCCATCCATGTGTGCAAGCTGGCTATCCTCGACTGTGAGGACAAGCTCCGAGCAAGCCTCGAGCTGGCGCTGTGTGAAATTGGCGAGTAGGGCAGCATCAGCTGAGATGGAGGTAGTTAGCACTTCGGCCCCTGAGACAAGGGACCAGTAGCGCTTCTTGACGAGCACAGCCTTCATGCGTGTACTCCAGGCAATATAGTTGACATCATTGAGTTTCGGGAACGAGTAGAGTTTGTCGGAGACGAGGGACATGACGTAAACGGAGTGAATTGAGCGAAGATGAAAAAGGAAAGAATGAATAGAGAATAAGCTAGTCCAGTACTTGGCGAAACGGCCCGTCGTTCACCAAAGTACACAGTCGGTCGAAGTTGACGACACAGCCCGTTGGTCGTCTTCCACGCGCGGCCCGTTGCGGCTGTTGCGACTGTTCAATCTGATAAGGCCCCAACAGCAGGGGTATGACTTGTTTGTGTTGAAAGTCGGACTCCAGAGGTCTAAACGGGTGAGGTTACGAGACGTCGAGTAGTTATCGCGGCAAACAAGTAAGGTAATTTACGTGACTACTACGTGATGAATCTACCTGTAAATAGAGTTCAGCCACTCGGGAACTGCCGAGTGACGACTACGAGTGACTCAAATTCCTACACTGGTGTTGTTGAATTGAATATGTCGACGCCGACACCAACGAGCAGACGCTGGAGGGACTATCCTTGGATAGACATTCTGTATTACTACCTGTGCCTCCCTCGTTGCCGTGACCCGGACATGAACTAGCCCACCGCATTTGGTTTCACCTCGTCATATCCACATCTCCTTAATCCTTTTACCGTTGTGTAGATCATGGGCATCCACCTATTCTCTCTCAGTGTTAGTATCTCCCTGCCACGGATCCCACCTTGATTTCAATTCTATTTGCAATATATGCATCTCTTACTTGACTCGCTGTACAATCTTTCACCTGTTCTTCAGTATGATATCTCCGAACGTTACGATGTTCTAGCCAGAAACTTTCTTACCACGCTAAATCGTGATTCTGACTGTGTGTCCGCGTCAAGTCTGACTTCCTGCATATTCGAGTTAGCAGAAGCTCTTATGAAAACGGTGTGAACGCGACGGATCACAAGTCTGTTATGGTATCTGTTAAGTCCGGTTCCTCCGGGGTTATCGGAGCAGCGGAGATAGTAGGAATATACGCGAAGGGGGTGGAATGGACGTCGGCTTCAACTTGTGTGTTGCGCCCTTGCCGCGAGTTCTTGTCCAAGTATTTTCGGAGGAGCGGAGCGACGGAGGAGATACGGAGTTGGGTCAGAGTGACAGAGTCTTGCTTCAAGTGTCGAGCAGGGGGAGATCAAGGAGTTGGATTTAGGAGGAGGTCAGACTGAGTCGAACAGGAGGAAACTAAGTTGATATTCGAACTGCTGAATACGAAGTACATGTCAAGCTTTTTAAACTACAATGGAGAATAACCAATAAAGGAAAGTAGCTACAATGACAAGTAAACACGAAGGTATCCGGAGAGCCGGAGTTACCATAATTAGGAAGAGGGAGTCAGAATAAATCAGAAGGAGTCGAAGGGAGTCATAGGGAGTCAATATGAGTCAAGAGGAGTCATGAGAGTTGTGCTAAACCAAAGTGAGACGAAAGGCGACAGGGTTGTCAGAAAACGTCAAGATAGAATGGAGAGACATAAGCGGAAATAGTAAGCAAGATAGGAATAGCCACCGGAGATGAATCGGAAGAGCGGAGATGAGACGAGAGCGTTATATGAGGTCCGGAGTTGGTCCGGAGGTCCAGAGATGACGCGCATGATATGGGATATGACAGTATCCCCCCCTTAGGCCCGAACCCTTGAGGGCCACATGGAGATGATCGTCGGATGGAGGTTTCCGGCGGAGTTTGAAGCGGAGCGCAAAGCCGGTGTAAAGATGTCGAGCGTCGCCTAAATTTTCTCAACAACTCTTGACCTCCGAAATACACCATGTCCGCCAACCTCGACATAAACGATATTACTACCTGGGCGGACAACTTGCTCCAGGAGCGCGAGGAAGATAGCGACGAGCTATTCGGAAAAAAGGCTGCGGAACGTCGGAGGCGCGTGAAGGTGAAGAAGGCTGCGGAAGAGGCGGAGAGGAAGAGGGTTGAAGAAGAGACGCAAAAGAGGGCCGAAGAGGAGGCGAAGAAAAAGGCTGAGGAGGAAAAGAGGAGAGTCGAGGAGAGACAGGCGGAGGTAGCGAGGAGGGTAGAAGCCCTGCGGTTGGCGAAGGCGGCGGAGGAGCGGAGGGCTTCGCAGGGAGCTACGGGTGTAGCGGAGACGGGTGGACTTATGCCCTGCGAGGGTTGTGAGGCCGCGAGTGTACCCTGCACCATGGAGAAGGCCGGAGTAGCAAGGCCACGGCGTGCGATCGGTGCCGCCACGTCAAGATGGCCTGTCGTAGGCCCGGTCAAGAGAAAAAGGAGCGCCGGAGAAAAAGGGAGGAGCCTGCGTCGCCGCGTGGACAGAAGAAGAAGCAGGCGTGGACCGGCAGTCCGTCGGAGGATGAGGCGGAGGAAGACGCGGTCGACGCCATTGGTGCGTTGACCGCAGCGATCGTTGGGTGGACGGAGGAGGCGAGGGCCACTCGGGAGGAGAACGAAAGGTACCACGTGGCCCTCCTTTCCATGATGGGCGAAATCGCCCAACACTTCCATGTAGGGGAGGAACCTCAGGAGCAAGAGGCGATGGAGGAGACTGAGGCGGAGGAGTAAATAGTTTTGTAATTTTTGTTCCTTCTTGCGTCAATGGTACTCCGTGCCTCCGTCATAAGGCTAAATGAGGTCCGGGTTTAGTGGGATAAAGAGTGTGAAATGTCTCAACGAGTTCGGAGGCATGTCCGAGTTCCGTTGCTAGTAGCCATGAGGTTTCTTCGTCAGTCCCTTCATAGCCGGTCCAGCGGACGAGGTAGAGGAGTTGACAGTGTCTTCTCCGACGGTCAATTTTCGAGTCAAGGATTTCTGAAATTTCGAACTCGGATTCGCCGTCTACTTCGATCGGTGGTGGCGGAGGTTGAGTCCGGTTAGGAATGACGTTGGGGACTGAGGGCTCTAGTTGGGAGATATGGAAGACAGGGTGGACGGAGTGCATAGAGTCAGGCAAGCGAAGAGTGAATGAGTGGGTGCCGACTTGAGCGATGATAGGATAGGGGCCCAGGTTCTTCTCGGACAACTTCTTCGAAGGTCGTTTCGATCGGAAATATTTGGCTTTGACGAAAATAAGATCTCCGACCTTGAAGTCTGGTGCCGGAGTTCGTCTAGCGTCAGCAGGACCTTGATAACGTTGTTGAGCGAGGGCCATTTCTGAGCGGAGTACTTGGTGCAATTCTTCTAAGTCGACAGCGTATTCGCGAGCACGGGCGGAGGTGAGATCACGTTCCGGATGAACGGAGATGTTTGGGTGATATCCTTTGTTAGCGAAGAAGGGAGATACTCCGGTGGTGGCACTCGGAGCATTGTTATACGCGAATTCTGCTAGGGGTAGGAGTTCCGACCAGTTGTCTTGCTGGTAGTTGCAATAGATCCGTAGGTATTGTTCGAGCGTCTGATTCATGCGTTCGGTTTGGCCATCGCCTTCGGGGTGATAACCGGAGGTGAAGTGTAGGCGAATGTCGAGGGCTTTACCGAGTGAGCGGAAGAAATGGGAGACGAACTCGGAACCACGGTCGGAGGTGATATGCGATGGAACTCCATGTTTGGAAAACACGTGGAGCAGGAATAACTTGGCTAGTTCCGGAGATGTGATGGTGTCATGCGTCGGAATGAAAATGCATTGCTTAGAGAGACGATCGACGACTACTAGAATGGCGGTGAAACCGGAGGATGGGGGAAGTTGTTCGATGAAATCCATTGAAATGGAGTTCCATGGTTTTTCCGGGATGGGGAGTTGCTTCAGGAGGCCATACGGGCGATGCCTAGGGACTTTGGCTCGAGGCACAGGTGGTACAGGAACTGACGTAGTCCTTGACGAACGTTCTGATGCCTGGCCAGGTATATTCGCGTCGGATGAGCTCTAGAGTGCGATTTTGGCCAAAATGACCGGATAGGGGGTGATCATGTTTGTACCGGAGTACGCGGAGACGAAGATCGTTGGCTTCTGGCACATAGATGCGATCGTCAAGACGTAGGAATCCTTCGGAGTCCACGGTCCAGCGAGATTCAGATGTGTCGGCGAGCGGGATCGAAGCCAATGATCGAGGGAAGGCGGAGAGGATATCTTGGTGGAGCGTCTCGATGTCGAACAGCGAGCTTGCGCGAGGACTGGTGCGAGGATGTAGCTCGTAGGACGAAGCGAGTTGCTCAGGTGAAGACTGGCGAGGTTGTGAGGATTACCGAGCAAGTCTTATCCCCCCTTTTGGGTATGACCCAGCGTCTAGTGAGGGCATCGGGTTTAGCCCGATTTCCCAGGACGGAAACGAATGACGAGGTGAACTGGAGAGGTACATCGGAACACCGGGCTTGGCAGCGACAGAATTTTGGAGGTGAGAGTACTCCAGGTTTTGTGATCGTGACGAACGTCAACCGGGTTGCGGAACCTTCAAGGTAGTGACGCCAGAGCGGAAAGCTTCCGTGGATGGCGAGAAGTTCTTGTCATGGGGTCATAGTTGAGTTCGAGGTGTGAGAGTCCGGAGAATAGAACGTGACCGGACGAACCTCGTCATCCTGAGCAGCGAGATGGAGAGGATGCCAGCGATGGCATAGTCGGAAGCGTCGGTCTCAACGATGATAGGGGTATCAGGGACCCAGTGAGTAAGAATGGGAGCGGAAGTGAAAGCGTTCTTAAGCCGGCGGAAGGCGGCACGACAGTCGTCGGAGAAGTTCCACGGAGTATTTTTTCGAGTTAAACGAGTGAGGGGAACGACAATGTCGGAGTAGCTGAATATGAAACGACGGTAGAAGTTGGCGAAACCGAGGAAGGACTGAATATCTTTGACCTTCCGAGGTTCCGGCCAATCTTGAATGGCTTTGACTTTCTCGGAGGACATGGTCAGACCATCAGGAGAAAGAAGATATCCGAGGTATTCCGTGGAGGTGGTGTGGAATTCGCATTTTTCAGGTTTAGCGTAGAGTCCATGTTTTCGGAGACGACGGAGGACCTCTCGGACATGCTCTTTGTGGGAGGCCATATCCTGGGAGTAGATGAGGATGTCGTCCAGGTAAACAACTACGCAAACATCAAGCATATCAGCGAAGATTGTATTGACGAACCGCTGGAACGCAGCTGGGGCGTTTGTAAGTCCGAATGGCATAACAAGCCATTCGTACGAGCCATAGCGTGTGCGGAAGGAAGTCTTCCACTCGTCGCCGGGCGCGATCCGGACGAGATGATAGGCGTGCCGGAGATCGATCTTGGTATAGATTTTGCCACGGCTGGGAGAGTCGAGTAGGTCGGAGATAAGCGGAAGTGGGTAGCGGTCTTTCTTCGTGATTTTGTTGAGGCCTCTGTAGTCGACGCAAAGGCGGAGGGAGCCATCCTTTTTGTCGGACAAAGAGAACCGGAGCAGCGTGAGCGGAGGAAGAGGGACGGATGAAGCCGTTGGTGAGGTGTTCGTCAAGGAAGGTTCGGAGCGCTTCTAGTTCTGTGGCAGAGAGCGAATAGAGTGTTCCGAGGGGCGGAGAAGTACCTTCTTCCAAGTCGATTTTCAGATCGTGTTCGCGATGCGGAGCAAGCATGGAGGCCTTGCTCTTGCTGAAGACATCTGCGAATTCGTGGTATTCCGGGGGAATGGAAGAGAGATCGACTGGATCAGCTTCTGTAGAGGCGGAGCGAAGTTTACTTTCATCCGGGCGGAGTTGCAGGCTGAACTGCACCGAGCCTTCAAGTCTGCATGCCAGCGCGAAGGCGGCAGCATTGATGAGGGCGATGGGAGGAGCCTTGCGGTCGGAAAAACGTGGCGAATCAGGGGAGTCGAGGTCAGCCGGAGGAGAGGATTCCGGAGGCTGCGGAGATGACGTCGGGGGCGTTGGCACTTGCTGCTGGATTGAACGGAAAGTGATACTGCTCGAGACCCAGTCAATCGACGGATTGTAGCGGGTGAGCCAGTTGTGTCCTAGAACAAGTGAGCAGGCAGAGTCCAACGGAGTTACATAAAATGTAGCGGAGGTGATATCGCCGGTAGGGAAACGAACAGAAAGGTCTACAGCTTCAGTAATAGAGGAATTGGAACTACCATCGAACAAGCGGAGAAGAATAGGAGGTACGGAGAAAGTTTTGATTTTATGTTTTTTGACGAAAGTTGTGTCTATAAAACAATCACTGGAACCAGAGTCGATGAGAGAAGGAAAAGCGGAGATATCGTAAGAAAGTAAAGTTACAGACGGTATAAGAGAGTTCGGATCAGAGAGAGCGGATGCGTTGAGTCGGGTCTCCATTGTTGCACGGTCGGAGTCAACACAACCTCCATCCCGTGCGGAGTCTTGGAGGTTGCTGACTATTTTTCCGCCTCCGAAGAGGTGGAGTTACCTTCCGGAGCAGCGGAGGTCGTGGAGGCGCGAGCTTTAGCAGCACGGGAGGTGGACTTGGGGCAGTCCTTGGCCATGTGGCCGGAGCCACCACAGAACATGCAGAGCTTGAGGTCGAAGCGGCGCTTGCGTTCTTCAGACGTTAGCTTGCCGTCTTTCCCGAGCTTGTCGGAGAGATCGGGAGTAGATTTCGCTTTCGAAGGGGCGGACTTAGATGAATGGGTGGAGGAGTTGGAGTTGGACGAAGAGGTAGTACCGGAGGTGGACGTGAAGGGTTTGGGCTTAGAGGACGAGTCGGATGATTTGGAGGAAGGTTGAGTGTTGGTTTTCGCCTTTCGGTCGACTTCTGATTTGCGCTCCCAATAGCGCGCGTCGATACCTTGGGCGAGAACTCGGAGCTCGGAGAGTGTCGGAGGCTTTCCGACTCTGGCGATTTCGTCCTTGACGCGGTCCGGTAGTCCGTTATAGAAGTGGTGCCGGAGGGCACCATCCCCGTAGCCGCGGACTTGGGAGGCGATGCGGTTGAATTCTACAACGTACTTGTTGATACGTTGTCCGTCCTTCATCGAAAGATTGTCGAGCTGGTGTTCTGCTTCTGCGACGGGGTCGTGAGGACCAAAGTTGGTCTGGAGTTCCGAGAGGAATTCCCGGTAATCGTCCATCCACAGGGGACGGAGATCGGGGTCTTCCATATGGAGGATGTCTGGTTCGAACCATTCGAGCGCCATGCCCTTGAGGTAGGACTGGGCGAAAGTGACCTTGGCGCGATCAGTCCGGAATGCGCGGGGACGATCCTGGAAATTGAGTTCGCATTGGACGATGAACGCCCGGAGTTTACGAGTCTCAGTTCCGTCGAAGGTGTCTGGTTCCCGGACTTTAGTGCGCTGGGAAGAGGGTTCGGTGGTGATGTTACGACGGGTGATGTCGGCGAGGCCACGAATGGCGTCAGCGAGGGCGGTCATAGGATTGGGCGGGATTTGTGCATGGTCATCTTCGTCGTCGTCGTCGAAGGGATTTTCTTCGTCACCTTCGTCTCCGGGGTCTCCGTCTCCAGGCCCGTCATCCCCGGGTGGGCCGGGATCTTGGCCACGTGGACCAGGTGTTGGCGTACCTGGAGTTGGTCGGGAGTCGGAGATGGAGGGGACGGAACGACGAGCTGAAAAACTGCGGAATTGACTGACGGTTTCGGGACCTCTGCGATTACTCATGAAGGAAGTTAACTGGGGAAGGGAAGGTGTGGCGGAAGCAGAGTTTTGTCGGAGAGTTTGAGAACGAGTCTGAACCCTGGTATGGGCCATAGAGCGATGTTAGTGAACTCGAGCAAGTATGAGTTCGAATATACTGTTAAGTCCGGTTCCTCCGGAGTTATCGGAGCAGCGGAGATAGTAGGAATATACGCGAAGGGGGTGGAATGGACGTCGGCTTCAACTTGTGTGTTGCGCCCTTGCCGCGAGTTCTTGTCCAAGTATTTTCGGAGGAGCGGAGCGACGGAGGAGATACGGAGTTGGGTCAGAGTGACGACAAGAAGTCTTGCTTCAAGTGTCGAGCAGAGGGAGATCAAGGAGTTGGATTTAGGAGGAGGTCAGACTGAGTTCGAACAGGAGGAAACTAAGTTGATATTCGAACTGCAGAATACGAAGTACATGTCAAGCTTTTTAAACTACAATGGAGAATAACCAATAAAGGAAAGTAGCTACAATGACAAGTAAACACGAAGGTATCCGGAGAGCCGGAGTTACCATAATTAGGAAGAGGGAGTCAGAATAAATCAGAAGGAGTCGAAGGGAGTCATAGGGAGTCAATATGAGTCAAGAGGAGTCATGAGAGTTGTGCTAAACCAAAGTGAGACGAAAGGCGACAGGGTTGTCAGAAAACGTCAAGATAGAATGGAGAGACATAAGCGGAAATAGTAAGCAAGATAGGAATAGCCACCGGAGATGAATCGGAAGAGCGGAGATGAGACGAGAGCGTTATATGAGGTCCGGAGTTGGTCCGGAGGTCCAGAGATGACGCGCATGATATGGGATATGACAGTATCTATCAATGCAACCGGTGAAGATCACAGTAGGCCATAGGACGTTATCACCACAAGAAGGGATTGAAGAGCGGGGTGGATGGGCAAACAAGATGCGAGTAGGACTGCATGCAAAAAAGGGTTGAAGACCATTAACACAAGCAAGTTGGGTGATCGGTTGATGAGATAACAAAGCAATAGGGGAGCTCAGAGTTGGCGCTTTTCGCTTTTGCTTCTGCTTTTCACTTTTGCTGTTGGTCACGTGAACGCTGTAGAAAGGACTTAGCAAAAACATTAACTTAGTATTATGTAATCCGTGTCATCACACACTGCATACAGTGTCTCTTAAGTCAAGATGGAAATGCACAACACAAAATTGCTTATATCTCAGCAATAACACAACATATCCTAAAGGTGTTAGTGTATGAAATGTAGTCAAGAGATAATCTAGAATATGGTCTCCATACTCTAATTGAAAAATCAAATGTGCTTGTTGTAGAGCCAAAACATGATAGGGGTGCTTTTTCACTACATCAGCAAAACCAAATGGGGCTGGCCAGGCCTGCACAGGCCCCACAGGTGCCCACAGGCCCACAGGTAGGTCCCCACCTGTACAGGTCACCGACAGGTGCCGACAGGCCTCGACAGGTACCGACAGGTCTCGACAGGTGCTGACAGGTCACACAGGTCACACAGGCACACAGGTCACGACAGGTCATGACAGGCCGCTACAGGCCATTACAGGCTATTACAGGTTACCACAAATCAATTTCGACTTGTATCTCACTGGTGTAGGATTGAAACAAAAAAAAGTACTGAATTATTTATCTAATACAACATGGATACAAGTATGTATGAGAACCGTTATGTAGGTAGGTGACAGTGTGAGTTATTCGGAGCACGAGTCGGTGTGAATGGCCTGTTTGGGGCATGGGTGACTGATGTGCGTGCTCGAAATGCACGGGTGGCCTGTTTGGGGTGTGGGTGCTGGGTGTTGGTAGTCTATTTGGGGCGCCAGTGGCCTGTCCAGGGCATGGGCAGTCATTTGCGGCATGGGTCACCTTTTTGGAGTGCCAGTGGCCCGTTCGAGGTGTTGGTGGTTTGTTCAGGGTGCGAGAGGCCTGTCCAGGGTGTGAGTGGCCTTTTGGGAGTGCAAGTGGTCCATTTGATGTGTTGGTGGTCTGATCGGGGCGCCAGTGGCCTGCCCAGGGTGTGAGCAGCCTTTTTGGAGTGCGAGTGGTCGGTTTGAGGCGTTGGTGGTCTAATTGGGGCGCCAGTGGCCTGTCCAGGGCGTGAGCAGCCGTTCGGGGCATGGGTGACCTTTTTGGAGTGCGAGTGGTCCGTTCGAGCCATTGGTGGTCTGATCGGGGCGCCAGTGGCCTGTCCAGGGTGTGAGCGACCTTTTTGGAGTGTGACTGGTCCGTTTGACGTGTTGATAATCTGATCGGGGCCTGTCCAGGGCGTGAGCGGCCGTTTGGGGTGTGGATGGCCTTTTTGGAGTGTGAGTGGCCTGTTTGGGGTGTTGGTGGTCCGTTCGGGAAGCCATTGGTCTGTCCAAAGCGTGAGTGGCTGTTTCGGAGCATGAGTGGCCTTTTTGAAGTGCGAATGGCCCGCTCGAGGTGTTGATGGTCAATTTGAAGCGCCAACGGCCTGTCCAAAGCGTGAGCGGCCATTCGGGGCGTGACTGACCCTTTGAAGCGCAAGTGGCCCGTTCGAGGTGTTGATGGTCCATTCAAGGCATCAACAGCCTGTGCAAAGTGTAACTGGGCACGTTTCAGGGCGGTGCGTGCGAGTGGCCTATTCGAGGCACAAGTGGAGCATTTTGAAGTGCGAGTGGTCCTTTCGAAGTGCGGGTAGCCCTTTCAAAGAGTGAGCGGCCTGTTTCAAGCACAAGTCGTCCATTTGAGGTGCGAATGGCTCGGCTGAAGCACAAGTGGCCAATTCGAGATGTGGGTGACCCATTGGAGTGCCAGGTAAGGCATCTGATGGGAGAGTGGCCTGTTTGGGGCATGAACGACCTCAGGCTGTTCGAGGCCTGAATGCCCATTTCAATTGGGTGTCAGTGGCCCATCCCGGGTGTGAGCGACCCGTTTTGGTGCTGGGTAAGGTGTCCGGCTCACCTGTGTAGCGTTTGGAGGGTGGGATGTTTTGAGTGGGGGTGGTCCACCGTGACTTGTTTGCGATGTGGGTGACTTTGCATTTGAGGCAGCACATTCGCATTCAAACAGACTGATCTTGAGGTGACGCATTTATTTTTGAGGCAGTGGGTGTTGACGTCGTGAGATGCATTGATGAAGGCTAAGCCGGGAGTTGGCAAGAGTATCTGAAAAGTTGAATCATATTCACGTGACCTAAACGATGGAAATTTTGACAAGTCCCACACCATTAGGATAATATGCTACACTTATATTACTATGTTATCTAACTACTAGGTACAGTAACACGAGCTGTGAGCACCTGTCGAGGGGCTGTCGGCACCTGTGTCATCCGCCAGGTCCTGTGAGGCCTAAATTTGGCAATGGGATCTGTAAGAAGCTGTCACCGCCCTGTCACATACCTGTGATGTGCTGTAAGCGCTGTAAATGCTGTAAAATGCTGTCATTTGTGATCAAATCTGTGACGAAATTTGGGTTTTGCTGATGTACATGTAAATATTGACTTTTGGATTGTGAGGGTCAAGGCCAACGCCTCGACCTGCACCTTTTATTACTTTCTATTCAACCTGCATTAATGTTTTCTTTCGCCCGCCTTTAATATTCTAACGGACTATCTTTATCACGGACTCTTACTATACCTCATTGCTCCCCTCATGTAACCGCCACAATAATTACTTTCATAGTTAGTACCGCTACTTACATAAGCACGCTCACTATAACTTGTTGCTCAGGGCTTTGTACTCTTCTCTTCGTGGTAACAATGCCAGTCATTGGTTTTCACTCAGGATTCTTTCATTCCACTTGGTCCGTGTCCTCGCATATCATTCTGCCGAAACTCCTGCATCCTTGCCCGTGACATGGATCTCAGTCAATTGAGAGAAAGTGTAGTTCATATCCATCTAATCAAGGGCACTAATTGATCTTGGCCAGATGAGATGAAGCGAGAGATAAGCTGGCAAAGACAGCCCCTTTGTGTGTGTTACGCGTTCGGTTGCTGCCTAACGCCGTGAGTAACAAACGGTCACGTGAGAACTTACTCATGTGACGACTAGCTCGGTTGCCTTGTTATCCGAGCGTACAATGACCATACGTGGTCAAGGGAGCGAGGATCGTACTCCTGGCGTCGCCTAGCTTACGAAAGCGTAGGTTCTAACCCATAGGAGACTCAATAGTACGCATGGTTAATGGTACAAGAGTTGAATAGGTAGATCAAGCTGGAGAGCCAGCGATACAAGTTACTCTAGGGTTATATACTGTAAGGTAGACAGTGATATAACGGGAGAACAATGGTAAGGCATTGTTCTACAAAGGAGGCGAACAATAGTAATGTATTGTTAGCCCAAAGGGAAACGAGTCATATAGAAGTGATCGGCAGAAGACTGATATATGACATGAAAGAAGCGTACGCCAGATATGGGGGACAATGGAGATCGCGAAGGGCGTAGCTTGTAAGACGGATAAGGAGAACAATAGAGAGCTATTGTTCTACAAACGTGAACTTGATCGACGGCGGAAGATCTAAGTGAAAGCCGGCGATCCAATGTTAATACAAATGGAGAAACGAGTCACGTATCTGTTATCTTATCACTTAAGAGCACTTGGGTGATAAGATACGACGAAGGCACGTGAGGGCACGTGACTGAGTCTTTAGGCGCCACGCGAGCGTCAAAGAGAAAAATCGTAACATTACCCCGGTTTAGATAGTTAGTGTCACCTGACCACTAAAACAAGGGCGCGCACAGGGCGGCTTCGAGAGGTCTAGAAAGACCGAGCGGAGTCTTCAGTGTCGTCATTGACAGGCGAAGAGGAACGGGTATTCGCATCTGAATAATTGGAGCTTCGGGAGTGAAGCGAAGTCGACGTAGGCGATTCTAGCTCGGGGAAGAGCGAGCTGGAGACTGTGGTGCCGGTGTATCAGAGTCTTCAAAGAAGTACTCGCGGAGTGGAGACGGCGTCACAGGGGCGAATCGGGTCGGGGTAGGAGATAGTACCTCGATGGGGTAAACATCGGACCATTCCTGGGGGAGTCGTTCTTCATGTGTGACTTCTTCGACAGCGAGGGAAGATGAAGTCGACGGTTCATCAGATGGGGTGACAATTAAGTCAGGTCGGGGTTCTTCGACTGTTGAGACCAGAACAGGCGAGGTGAGGAGACGACTATCAATTAAGATGTCGGGGTCGGGGTTTTCCTCAGTGGGTCGAGGACTGGGACAGGGCGAACTTCCAATGAAGGAGTCGTTGTCAGTAGCAGCGATAGCTGCGGTCGGGTCTGCAGGTGGTCTGACCATGAGCGGTGTCGATGGTTCAGGACGTTCTTCGGTGACACGAAGAGGACAGAGTCGGGAGAGGGTGTCCCGGGCGGGAGGAGTGACACATGGGACATTGATACCAACGACAGTTGATATGGATGTGTCCAGGGGAAAAGCATTCAAAACATGAGCTGGTGCGAAGGAGTGTTGCACGAGCACGGCGAGGACGTGGGGTCCTTTCGTTGTCGGTGTCTTCTAACACGACGGGGAGAGCTCTTCGTCTGGAAGAAGCTTCAGGTGTCGGCGGAGCGACAGGCGGGGTCATCGGGATTCTGGTGATAGCTTCGCTAAGACCAACGAGGGCGAGGAGATCTCTTTCAAGAAGCTGAGTGACATCAGCTAAGACAGCGCTAATATCTTCTGCGCGACGGTGGTGGAGCTGATGGAGGATAGGGACGAGTTCTTCTATCCGTTGGTTCTGCGTCAGGGCGGAGGTAGTCGTCAGGATGACAAGCTCAAAGAGGTCTTCACGGTTAGATGGCAGGTCATTCCGTGGAAGGAAACGTCTTGCTCTAGGCAAGTTCATAGGGTTATCTGACAGCGGACGGGCTGTCGGGGTACGTCGGGGTCGTCGGGGACAGTTGTCGACACGATGGGCTTCTTGTCCACATTTGAAACATCGGCCATGTCTCATATATTCTGCCCGTTGCGAGGGCGAGAGTGTCATTCGTTCCTCAGACTGTGTAGTCGAGGATCTGCGAGGGGGACGACGACGGTTCATGGTGGTCGAGGTGGGCCTAGTCGGGGTCAGGAGGACGTCGTTGAGGGATCGTCCACGAGGAGAGCGGTTCTGGTCTCGACTCATCCAGAGTGAGGTTCTTCTAATAGTGGTATCGGCAGTACGCGACTCTGCAGAAGCAAGCGTGGGTCAGAGAGTGCTTTCGTTGGGCAGTCTCGTGTCGGGTGGCACCAGGGACGAAGGTGTGGTAGCCGTACTGAAGGGTATAACTGAGGGACATGTCGTCCTCAGGTCTTCATCATGTCGGGTTTATAAGCCTTCAAGGCTTCGGGGTCATTCCTCCAGCAGTGAGGAGTTCTTTTCAAATCTTCTGACAGCGGGTGTCCGTTCAGTTGACAGCTGTCGTCGGCAAATTATTCCCAAGGACGAGTCAAAGTCCAAGGAAGGGGAACAATGGTTGGGTCGAGCATTGTTCGACAAATCGAGTAGATCTTCAGAAGCATGGTTGCTTCTTCTTCTTCCATGATCGACAGATCGATGGATCTTCATCAAGCTTCCTTTCTTCTATTATGGAAGCGTCGGGGATTCATTAATCTCCATCAGGGTGGAGTTCTTCATAAGTCCGCGAGCTTTCGGGGCAAGCGGGGTCGTGTCACAAGCTTCCAGGGCTGGTGAGGTCATGTCACGAGCTTTTCAGGGCACGTGAGATCAGGGGTCATGTCGCAGGCTTGCTGGGCGAGCGAGGTCGAGTCGTTAATCCACAAGCTTTCAGGGCAAGCGGGGGTTTCGGGGATCGGTTTCGCAGGCTTTCGGGGCGAGTGAAGGTCGAAAAGAGGGAAATTACCCCCTTCTTAAGGCAATTGGTGTTCCATGACCAATACCTAAATTAAGATTCAAGTAAACGCCGCAGCGTCTACAGGTGTTGATTATCAAATGGTAGTTTTAAGACATCTCGGTCTCTACCAAGCTCGTCTGGTCAAGAGGGCGAGTTTCAAAATAATCATACCCGGGTGTCGGAGCCCAGGTTTCAAGAAGCAACGTTTAATGTCACGAGGGACATCGGCTTTAAAGTCACGAGGGACTGATCGTACGCGTAAGCTATTTCCGGGGGAGTCTATAGCGGAAGCGACGAAGTTCGGTTTCGAAGACATGTTATTTTGAGAACCACAGTTGTCAAGTCTATAACACAGGGGAGTGTCGGGTTTCGAGGATAGAGAGCAGACATAGGAGTGGTCAACTCCATTGTCATCATGCGCTCTGGCGGGATTGTCTCGTTCACAAGTCTGAGGGGCGGCTAATCCGGGTTAGGGATAGGGTATCCTCAGGGGTCGATACGAGGGATCAAACGAGGGGGTGCAGTTATAGTCTGCGCGACTGTCGGGTTTTCAGGAATAGGCTTTCAGGGTCTATGGTACATGTGCCAGACATGCGGCGGGTTCGCGGGTATCGAGGGATTTGCGCTTATCGTCTGCGAACGGGTTATTTTAAGGTCTCACCATTGACCGTGGGGGCGGATAGGGATTTGAACAGTCGTCGGATTTCAGGGCCGAGACAGAGGAAAGTACTGCTGGGAGTTCATCCCCAGTGACAGGAAGTCGTCGTAGCGGATAGCTAGTCCGGTTCCGAGACAGGTGGTCCGGAGTCCAGTCGTCGAGTACGGGCTCGAGACAGAGGTAGGGGCGAGGCAAAAGACATATGTCCGGTTGCGTTAAGGAGGGCGGCTCCCCCTATGGAAATGTAGCCGTCTTATTGCCACGGTAGTGAGCCGAGGGTGCGTCTACGGGGATCATCGTTCAAGCTGGAGGAAACAGACAGAGGGGTTCAAGTGTCCCATTGCCATCGTACGTTTTTTCCAGGTTCTATTCTTCCACCAGACAGAGGGGTTCAAGGGTCCCATTGCCATCGTGTAGCAGTTGAATTAAAGGTGTACTCGGGTTTCAGAGAGTTCGAGTACGATCTTTGACCAATTAAGGTCACGACCTCCTCAGAGACCGTTCTCGGGGTGTCTTTTCGATGGGAAGTCGAGTCAAGACGTTCGTTTATGTCATGGGGAACGTCGGGGTTCGAGAATGTCATTTCGACCTTTCGAGGGGTCGGGTCTATGACGGTGGGGTTTCGGTTGTTCTGGACTAATCGCGGGTTAGTCCTCAGTAAAGAGGGAACCTTCCTTCATGTGGCGGATATTGCCACCATGAATGCCAGTAGAGGAGTTGCTATTCCTAAGGATGGTCAAGTCCGTCGGGTCTATAGCGGAGTTACGCAGTTTAGAGTCATGCTGGACTCGAGTGTCGAGGGTGGTACTCGAGACAAGCCGCAGCTGTGTAGTCGTCGAGTCCAGGGGGTGTAGGAATCAAGGATGACCAGATTGACCGTCTTTTCAGACGTCAGGGTCCCTGGTCGGGGTTCGTCAAGTCTGTATTTTCCGGTTCGTACTTTTCCAAGGTTTTTGGGTCTAAGTGTTCCGGGTCGCACGTCTGCGAGATCTTCGACCAATGAAGGTCACGACTTCCGTAGAAGCCGTTCTTCGTCCCTTCAGTAGAAGGTTTCGTAGCCACTTCAAGCCGTCGGTTTGGCGGGTTCGTAGAAGTTGGGCATCTTTATGGATACGCGAGTCAATAGGGGTTCGCGTTCCTTCGACACATGGGTGGTGTCAGGACTATTAGGCCCTTCTCGGTGTGCTGGGGCAGGTTTCCCAAACACGCTCCTTGGATCCGGATAGTCTGGGTTCTTCCAAAGGAGTCCTAGGGGTTCGTCCTAAGTCACCTGGGTAGAGGTGGGTTCGAAAAGGTTGAGTTCGTCCTAGGGGATTCTTCTTTAACGACGTGGGTCTCCAACCGTCGGAGGGAGTTCTCTAGGATTAAGGAGATACCCGGAGGGGTTCGGTGGTATCAGTCCTAGGGAGGATCGTTCTTCGTAATTCCTTTCCAAAGATGGGAGAGGGGACGTTTAACGTCACGAGGGACATCAAGTGTGTCCGGTCGGTTCCGGTGTCAACGTCGAGGAGAGGGGTCAAGAGGTCCTCTCTATCAAGGTTATGTAGGCTAGTAAAGGCCCACACTTTCCATGCATAGTTTTACTGTCTTTGCGGACATCTTCTACTGGGTATGCATCTAGTCCGGTCGGTTCCGGTGTCTGGCCATCTCCGTCGAGTGCATCTGTTGATTGCATGTCCGCTCGGGCAGACAGAGGCTCTGTTCGCCCAGATTTGCTCTTGTAGCAATGCACTCCGACGTGAGGGTCGTTCTGTAAAAATCTGTAAAGAAAACTCTTCGTCTTCTCTACCTCATATCTAAGGGTTCATCCGCTGGGAGACCGGGTCCTTAGATGAATGACGGTCAGGTCCTCCGGGTCACAGGGTAGTGTAAGTTCATCGGGGAGTCGTCATGCAGGGTAGTTTATCGTCATCTCGGACGCCTTCATCGTCAATGCAGTTTAATGTCATGCCGGACATCTTCATCGTCGTTAGTTTAATGTCATCCCGGACATCTTCGTCGTCGTTAGTTTAATGTCATTCCGGACATCTTCGTCGTCGTTAGTTTAATGTCATTCCGGACATCAGATCGTCCCGGGTGGTTCGTAGGGTCACCGGGGTTCGTCTCGAGTGCGATACGAGAGAGGGAGTGAGGGGTTCGTCCAGTTGGTGGGGTCCCTCGTTGAGTCATCCGCTAGGTCTTACTGACTCACGAAGAGTACGCCTAGGGTCCTCTAGTTTAACGTCGTCCCGGACGTCTTCTTCATAGCTCGTCGACGAGTTATACGTCGAGGAGGTTTTATCCGGGTCACTCGCGTTTGGAGGCGGTGGTGACCGGGGTCCTAGTTTAATGTCATCTCGGACATCTTCAGGATCTTCGTTAGTTTAGAGTCGTCCCAGACTTCTTCAGGGTCGTTGCTAGTTTAGAGTCGTCCCGGACTTCTTCAATCGTTCTGCTAGTTTAGCGTCATCTCGGACGTCCTCAGGTTCCGCTAGTTTAATGTCGTTCCGGACATCTAGGTCCAGTCGTAAGCGACGACGGGAGTCTACCCACTAGATAGCACTAGGGGTGTTGGGTAGAGCTTGATCTTTTGTTACGCGTTCGGTTGCTGCCTAACGCCGTGAGTAACAAACGGTCACGTGAGAACTTACTCATGTGACGACTAGCTCGGTTGCCTTGTTATCCGAGCGTACAATGACCATACGTGGTCAAGGGAGCGAGGATCGTACTCCTGGCGTCGCCTAGCTTGATCTTTTGTTACGCGTTCGGTTGCTGCCTAACGCCGTGAGTAACAAACGGTCACGTGAGAACTTACTCATGTGACGACTAGCTCGGTTGCCTTGTTATCCG
Organism: Melanogaster broomeanus; assembly: GCA_014904935.1. NCBI lineage: Eukaryota > Fungi > Basidiomycota > Agaricomycetes > Boletales > Melanogastraceae > Melanogaster > Melanogaster broomeanus. Next base: position 31,265 of record MU123997.1, read on the forward strand.
AGCGTACAATGACCATACGTGGTCAAGGGAGCGAGGATCGTACTCCTGGCGTCGCCTAGCTTACGAAAGCGTAGGTTCTAACCCATAGGAGACTCAATAGTACGCATGGTTAATGGTACAAGAGTTGAATAGGTAGATCAAGCTGGAGAGCCAGCGATACAAGTTACTCTAGGGTTATATACTGTAAGGTAGACAGTGATATAACGGGAGAACAATGGTAAGGCATTGTTCTACAAAGGAGGCGAACAATAGTAATGTATTGTTAGCCCAAAGGGAAACGAGTCATATAGAAGTGATCGGCAGAAGACTGATATATGACATGAAAGAAGCGTACGCCAGATATGGGGGACAATGGAGATCGCGAAGGGCGTAGCTTGTAAGACGGATAAGGAGAACAATAGAGAGCTATTGTTCTACAAACGTGAACTTGATCGACGGCGGAAGATCTAAGTGAAAGCCGGCGATCCAATGTTAATACAAATGGAGAAACGAGTCACGTATCTGTTATCTTATCACTTAAGAGCACTTGGGTGATAAGATACGACGAAGGCACGTGAGGGCACGTGACTGAGTCTTTAGGCGCCACGCGAGCGTCAAAGAGAAAAATCGTAACAGTGTGTGACAAAATATAGAATCTCCAGAACTCTATCTCTGGTTGCCCTAGTACCTGGTCACACCATCTCCAGTCACACCAGAATCAAGACAGGCTCGTTTGATCAAAACCTGGTTCTCCAGGAGCCCAAAGAACTGTTGATGAATAATCATGTGGGACCTCACAAAACATGTGGGACTGCTATACAGTACATACAAACTTTATTTTGTCTACATTAGTCCTACAGTACATCAAGTACTAGTACTCACTGTCCACTATCACAAATAACCACCACTGTCTCATCCTGCCTGATCAGCAAGTTGTGTTCCCGGCAGCCAACTTTTCAACAAGAACCTGACTTACATCTATGACATATCTTGACATATCCATTCTCATGCTTCCCATTTCACATGCACTTGAGTTCCTGGTAACTTACTATTTATACAACCACATCTCCACTCATGATACTTAAAGTCCTTTACTTATTCATTGATCCTCAGTCGTTTCTGCCCTCTTACTAGGCAGCAGCTGAGGTGATGTCAAGTCTGGGTCTTCTCCAGCTAAGTCCGGATATAACTCCGGTCGGGGTAGTGTACAGAGTAGAGGAGTAGAGGTAGACTGATTGGATTCAACTACTTAGAGGGAGAGTTGATCCCTTGCGTACATCAGGAATATGTCAAAATCCTTATTTGTGCTTAATCATACTTTTTCGCACGATTAAGTACAAATTAAGTTCAATGTCGACAAAGTAAACTAAGCACGGAATAAGCTAAGTCATTATCTTATTCACCTTAATTTTCACTTTTTCGTCCTTATACCTCACTTTTTTGCCCTTATGTCGGACTTATATTTCACTTGGAAATTTTAAAAGGATCAAAAAAGTATGTATAAAGCACGGAATAAGTAACAAACAAACTAGAAGTAAGATACTTTCAGGCTCGTTGCCACCCCCAGTCATGTTGTCATGTTCTCCCCTCGTCTTGCATCCCCTCATCTCATGATCCGAGTCCCTTCATGCATCCCCATCTCAAGTGGACAGGCGGGGCTGAAAATATACAGGTGAGGCTGCAAATGCACGAGTGGCACCGAGATGCACGGGCAGGGCTAGAACGGGCAGATGGGGCTGGTGGGACTGAAAACCGACGGATCGGACTGAAAGCAGACAGGTGGGACTGAAAATGTGCAGGCGATGCCACAAATGCACGAGCGGCACCGAAAATGCACAGGCAGGGCCAAAACAGGGAGACGGGGCTGGTGGGACTGAAAGCCAATGGGTCGGACCAAAAGCAGACGGGTGGGTGTGCAGGCGAGGCCGCAAATGCACGAGCGGCACAGAAAACACACGGGTGGGGCCAAAATGGGCAGACGGGGCTGGAGGGACTGAAAACCAACGGGTCGGACCAAAGGTAGACGGGAGGGACTAAAAACGGACTGATGGGACTGAAAACGCATGGGCTGGGCTGAAAATGTACCGGCAGGGTTGAAAACAGGCAGGTGGGGTCAGTGGCACTGCAAACATATGGGTGAGGCTATAAACATATGGGTAGCACTGAAAACGCACGGCGGGGTCGAAAACGACCAGGTGGGGGACCGAAAGCGCACGGGGGCAGATTGGGGGTGGGTAGGGCTGAAAACTGATAGGTGAGACTACAAATGTACAGGTGAAGTTGAAAATGCGCTAGAAACATACTGGTGGGGCTGAAAACCGATGGGTGGGACTGAAAACGTACTGGTGGGGCTGAAAACAAACGAATGGGGCTGAAAGTGCACTGGCAGGGCTAAATACATACGGGTGGGCCTGAAGATGCATGGATGGGGCTGAAACGGATGTGTAGGGCCATGTTGGAGGCGCAGGTGGGCATTGTGGGTGTCAGTGTGCAGTTTCGGGCACGTTTGGAGTGCGCCAGGTGTGCTGTTTGGAGTGGGGTGTGCTGTTGCGAGCACATTTGAGGTGTTCGGTGGGGCTAAAAACAGATGGGTGCGGTAGGTGCGGCTGACACTTCAGGTAACCACTTTTTGAAGGCTAATTGGCTGATACGATTCTCCAAACCCTTTTGGCTTAGAGCCAGCTAGACCAAGGTCTGCCCAGGGCTGTTTAGAGTCTATCCCTGGGGAATAGCTGGGTCTTCCAAAGACTGCCCAATGGGCATGCCCTACCCCCCACCTAGGACTACCCACATCCCAGACTAGACTATGGTGTCAGGGGGTCTTTGGGCAATCCCAGATTAGCCAAAAGGGGATATTTTGGGATAGCCCACATTAGTCTAAATGAAAATTTTCATAAATGATTTATATTTATTATATG
>MU123998.1:12558-33979 GCA_014904935.1 Melanogaster broomeanus
AAGGATTCTCACGTAAGTCCTGATAAGGGACACGTGAGGTCTATCCAAGAATAGTACGTCCGCTCAAAGAGTGGGACGTCAACGACTCAGAGGCTGGAGTACAGACGACTGATAGTCAGACAGGTTATGAATGACAACGTAGAATAGCTTGGAGGAAAGTACATGGTGTCTACTAGTTTATATACGCGGTAGTCTAAACAGATATAATGGGAGAACAATGTGGAGCCATTGTTCGACGCGTAAGTAGAACAAAAGGGGAACCGATACGTTGGTAACCATTGTGAGCCAAAGATGGGGAACAATGGAATGATGGGATCGTTGACTGTAGATGAGCCGAAAGTCAACGATCTAAAAATACATGTAAGTAATCTTATCTCTAGAGGCGCTTGGGAGATAAGATAGACGCGACGCGTGAACCAAAGAGAAAAACCGTAACATTACCCCCCGCTTAAGATGTTAAGTCACCTAACCTTACGTCATATTTAGAAATCTCCGTGAGATGGGCCGGGCGAAGGCCGGTCATATTGGCGAGCGCTTCCTCAGGGAAGGGGTCGTCGGTCTCGTAGTCGGGGAGTCCTTCTTGGACAAAGACAGAGGGAACTCCGGCAGGGGAGGGAGTGGAAGGGCGACATCATTGTGGGCAGTTTCGCTGGTTGTGACCGGGTGGAAGGTACGGCAGATCGGGCACTCATAGTAATGGCAGTTGATGCGTACGTGGCCAAGGCGGTGACATTCGAAACAGGAAGCCGCGTAGAACGCGTGAGTGGGGCGTAGGACCGGACCGGTTTGGGTTCGCCAAGGGCGTCTCGAGCGAGGCGCTCTTCAGCAGATACAGAGACAGGCAGTCATGTAAGGAGAGGCGTTCCTCAGTTTCGAATAGTGTGGCGGCGATCTGCTGTCGGGAAGACCAAAGACCTCCTCGGTGTCGGGAGATGACAGGGAGGAGGGTGTACCCGACGAGTTGTACACGTTTCGACCGGCGTGGGACAGGGGTACCAGGGGTATAGCATGGGGACGACGAGGGGCGGCCCGGGGTAAGATTGGGACGGGAACAATGTTTTCGCCATCGGTAGTGTCGTCGTCACTTACGACAATGGGATTGGTGGACGAGGACCCCGCCGAGCTAGGGCTCGAGGCAGACTGAGGAGGGGAGGAGGCGGAAGACTCCTGACTGTTGCATCTCGCAATTGCGTGACGGATAGCATTCATATCTCGTAAGGTGATCTCCGTTGGAGCATCGACTGAGGAAGGTCCCACCTGAGGGGAAATGGTCCGATGCATGCCGATTATTCCTGAGTCCACGAGGGTAGGGGATTCGAGACGACGACGGTGAGCACGGGTGAGAACGTTCTCGAACCCGAGTTGATGGAGAAGATTTAGGAGGGCATCCTCCTGTCGGCATCGAATGCCGGTGAGGAGCAGACCCACTAATCGGGCTTGTTGGTTGTCGGAACGACGAAGTATAGGGACGAATGTTTCCAGGCGGAGCGTTTGCATCAACGCCTGGTGAGCGCTCTGTAGGGGAGAGTATCTACCCATCTGATTGTCGATCTGACGGGTTAGTTCAATGTCGCGTAAATCGCGAAGTACGGCGAGGTTTACGTCCGTCGCCGGCGGTGGGCGGATCCTTCGTCCGTAAGGGACGTATCGTCGTTCGTTCTGTGCAGTCTGTCCATGATGAGAAGAAGGAGTATGACGGGGAGGCATAATTCAAAGTAAGGGTTTTCGATGATTTTCTGTGGAAGAGACGTGATGGGCGAGGACTTATCGAGACTGAGGAAAAGCTTTTGGCGTCGGCGACTTTATTCTTTTATGCGTCGGGGGCATTCCTCAAGTGAGAAGGAGGTTCCCAGGGTTCATCGGACGACGGGTAACCCTTTTTTTCCTGGAATTTGCGACGAGCTCGAGCCTCGATGTGAAATGATCTTTCGACTCCCATTTTTGTTATTTACCACGTCAGGTGGTGGTCTGTTGAAATCGGTCCAGTACTCGGGGGGTTTTTCCCAGATAGGACGATAAAAGAGACGCATGAAATACGTCGTGAATCTTCCAATGACAGGTATTTTCAACTGGTAGGAAACGGGGGTAACACCTTGACAATTTTCGAAGGGTCCTTCGCGTTTTTGGGGCAAGTTTACGACTGGGTGGTAGATTGAAATTGAGGGTTCCGGGCCTCGAGCCATACCTTTCGCCCAGTTTCCAGGGTACAAATCGAGAGGAAAATTCGTTCCTTCATGACTCTAGCGGCAATAGCAGCGGCTGCGAGGGCTTCTTTCCTAGCAGAGTCGAGTGACGTCAACCAATCAGTTACGGCGGGATCGTGTTTCTTTAATTAACGCGGGGAAAGCCCGGATTCATATCCGAGCATTAAGAAGAACGGGGTCTTCTTCGTGACAGAGTGGACTGCGGAATTTGTGGGCGTATCCGCGAAGGGTAAGGAATCGGGTCCAATCATGGGGGTTACATCGCAGAAAGATGCGAAGGTACGTTTCAAGTTCTTGATTGACCCGTTCAGTCTCTCCGTCAGTTTGTGGGTGATAGGCAGAGGAGAGGGCAAGGTCGTATTCGAGGATTCGTGCAAGTTCTTTAGCGAATCTGGGAAGCGAACTGCGGTCCTCGATTCAGAGATAATCTTGTCAAAAGTCCGAACCGGGTGAAGAACTTCTCGAAGAAGATGTCCACGATTTCTTCGGCGGTGATCGTCTTCGTACAAGGATGGAAAATTACCCCCTTCGAAAGGCCATGGTCTACCACGACCCAGGACAGAATCGAAACCGGCGGACGACGGGAGGCCAGGTGATCAGATCAACCGAGAGTTGTTGAAAGGGCGCGAGAGCAAGTGGAAGGAATAGGCATCAAACCAGGGAGTGGAAGGATGCATGTTCACTTTCATGGATTGGCAACGTGCGCAACCGAGAAGAAGTGGCGAACAAAGTATGAAGGACCAGGGCCACCAGCAGTCACGTGAACGACGCTCGACATTCGGTAATGCGGGGGTGACCGGGAGGTTGGAAGCTCATCGAGCGGGCACGGACGACGTCGGTACCTTGATGGTCCGGGGAACATACATGACGGCCTCTATAATATAGTTTTGCCGTCGGTGTACTGCAGTCAGAGGGACGGTGGGAACGAGGAAGAGAGGTGTGCCCTAGTTCAAGGGTGCGTATGTGGCCAGACAGGACGAGGGCTCGTTTAGGGGAAGACGCAGCTAGTTGTCGAGGGAAGTTCAGTGTCAATGGGCACGAAACAAAACAGAACTGGGGAGGGAGCAGCGTCACGTTGTGGTTGTCGGAGACGAATTCGGGCATATGACGCAGAGAGAGAGCATCAGCGCGGCCCATGGCGCAAGCCGGGGGGTGGTACGAATCGCAGATTTTGTACCGGGGTGTTTAAAGCCAGCGCCGCTTGTCGTCGAGCGTTTCTGGGGGAGCGGGACAATATGTAAGGTTCTTGTGATCCGTCAGACGGTCACGGGATGTGCGTCCTGGAGGTTTGCCGCCGGCGCTGTAGGGCGTGGGATGGACGCAAGCATACTCACGTGTAAATGTCTAGTTGCGTTCTGCAGGGGAAAAGGTCTGAGAAATATAAGCACATGGATGGAGGTCTCCATTTCCATCACGTTGCATGAGGACGCCCCCCGAGGCATGGAGAGAGGCATCGGTCATGACTTCAAAAGGTCGGGAAACATCGGGCATTGCGAGGACAGGAAGCGTTTTGAACTTGACTTGGAGTTCCTTGAACGCTTTGTCACAGGCGGGTGACCAAACCAAGGGGAGAGCTTCTTGGTTTAGGTCGGTGAGAGGTCGAGCAAGGGTAGCGAAGGAGGGGGATAAAGCGGCGATAAAAGTTGCAGAACCCTAAAATGAGCGTTACTTCCTTCACATTACGGGGAGTAATCCATTCGTCGATGGCTTTGACTTTTGACGGGTCCATTTTGAAGGCGCCATTGCAACGACGGACGCCGAGGAATTCTACTTCTGGTACGGCGAATTGACATTTTTCAAGTTTCAGATATAAGTCGTGTTGTTGGAGTCGTTCCAATACACGACGAGTTCGTTCTTCGTGAACGGCGGGATCCGAGGAGTGGATAAGGAGGTCGTCCATGTAAATGGCTAACCATCCTTCGGCGATGAAGTCGGCGAAATAGGAGTTCATCATGGCCTGGAACGTCGAAGGGGAGTTACATAGGCCGAAAAACATCACCGTTGGTTCGAATAGTCCGAACGGCGTGATGAACACTGCCTTCCAGCGATCTTCCGGTTTGATCCGTACGTTATTATACCCCCATCTTACGTCAAACTTCGTGAAGATCGATGATCCCTTGAGTCGGTCCATGAGATCGGAGATTAAGGGAAGGGGATACACGTTTTTGATTGTATGGGAGTTGACATAGCGGTAGTCTTGGCAGGGTCGAAGACTACCATCCTTCTTCGAGACAAAGAAGAAAGGGGATGCTTGCAGGGATTTCGAGGGGACGATCTTTCCCGACGCGAGGTGTTCATCGACGAAGGCTTTGCACACTTCGAGTTCCTTCGGGTTTAGCGGGTATACCTTGGCTATCTTTGGAACGAAGGAGTCGTCTAAGTCGATAGCGTGGTCGAACGTCCTTTCTGGGGGAACATGATCGGTGGCAGACTTTTTGAAGACTGTTTTGTATTTGGCAAAAGCGGCCGGAAGAAGGACCTTCTCCTTAATTGTCTGCTGGGCTATTTCGGTCGCCAGCGTCGTTCGGAGGAGAGAAGGTTTGAATCGTTTGAGGTATTGGCGACGGATATAATCCGAGCCGTCTCCACCGAGATAGCGGACGAGATACCTCTGTTCGACGAGGTGCTTCTGATCAAATCGCGGTCTAACTGGAGATAAATGCCGATGAGGCAGTTCAATTTCTCCGGTTTCCCAATCAATAATCGGGTTCGCAGATTTTAACCATGGCATGCCAAGGATGGCGTTTTCTTTGCCACAGTTGACAACGAAAAATTGTTGCTTCATTTCACGATCATCGATACGGATCGTGACGGTAGTGGTGAAGCGGCAGATTTGTTTATTCGGGGAACCGTCCACGTTACGCGGCGTGAGCAGTTTCGAGAGTCGAGTGAGGGGAAATCGGTGTTTGATAGCGAAGTGCGTATCCATTACGTTGATGGATGCTCCGCTGTCGATCAGGGCATGAGAGTCGACGATTATTGTACCAGGTTTTCGGAAGAACGCGACAGGGATACGAAATGAATTGCCATTCTTCCTTTCAGGTACAATTACAGGGATGCGAGGAGTAAACGTCGACTTAACTCCTCGATTCAAAAACCCACCCGATCGATCTCGGGTTCCTCCTCACTTCCTTCTTCTTCCTTCAGCTTCTCTTCGAAACACATCTTCATCACGTCCAGGATCTCGGTTTGCGAGACCTTTTTATTGGTCAACGTGGCGATGTATTGTTGGACTTCGGATGGTTGATCCTCGATAGCCCGGACCGTTTTGGCCGGGGTCTTCTTCTTCCTTGGGACACCTTCTTCCGTCTTCTTCGGGCAATTAATGACTCGGTGACCAGATTGACCGCATTTGAAGCATAGACCTTTTTTCATATAGGCTGCTCGCTCCGAGGGAGAGAGGCTTAGGCGATCTACGTCCATAGCGTCAGGGTCCCTGGCGGGGCGCGAGTTGGAAGATGGGTTCCAGGTGCGGTTGGTCTTGAAGGATTGGATGCGGGCCATCTGCACAGCGAAGTGTTGGGCCTTCTTGATCCATTCCTCGAGGGTGGCTGGGACGTTGTCCATTCCCATAATGCGAGTGGCAAGATCGGAGTGGAGGCCTCGTGAGTACCACGAGATCAGAGCGTTATCATTGGTGATTCCCGATCTCTGGGCAAAGAGTCGGAATTGGGAATTGTACTTCTCAAGAGAGCCGCATTGCTTCTGAGAGAGGGTAGACAGCTTGGCAGTCGCCGTCTCCTTGGTGTCTTGAGTGACGAACGCAGTTTTGAACTCGTTTTCAAAATCGGCCCAGGTACCGTAATCCGGTACGGCCATAGCGTCTCCTTTGGCATAGAAGGTCTCGGCCCACGAGGCCGCGGTTCCTTTAGTGAGATAAGAGAGGGCGGAGAGAACCTTCTTTTCATTGGTATCATAAACGTGAGCGTTAATGCGCATATAGGCTTTAACACTCAGGAGTTATCGGTTGGCGTCAACAGGGGAGCCGTCAAAGGTGGATGGTTGTCCGACCTTGATCTCCGCAATTTTCGTAGTCATGGTGACTGGAGTATGCTGTCATATCCATGTCCGGACCCCTATTCCCGAGTCCGGCCACACCAACCCATCTCCGGGAACACCCTCGCATTCCCGGCCCCGGACTCAACCTCAGCCCTGTTTCGGTATAGTCTTGCTTAGTGAGCAGGGCAGTGTCTGCCACATCGCTCCATTCTGTCCCCGACTCTATTTCATATCCGGCATCTTGTATGTACTCTTGTCCCGGTGTTATCTTTGTCAGGTTACTGCGCTTTCGTTCTGTCTTACTAATACTTACTAATCTTCCGGTCTCCGGATTCCCGGACTGCGCATTCCTGTGTTCCTGTTTAGTACTTAATCTGTAGATATTCTGTCCGGTAGTCTCTAGTCTGAAATCAACATAGTTACTTCTCCCTATCCTTTCTGTCTTAGACTGGAACCTACGCAAGGGATCAACTCTCCCCCTGAGTAGTTGAATCCAATCAGTCTACCCCTCTGTTCTACGCTACCCCGACCGGAGTTATACCCGGACTCAGCCGGAGAAGACCCGGACTTGACATATGCGAAGTCAGGGGTGTCGTTTGGATAATGGTTGGTGTAGTGGGGACAGCGGTCTGGGGTTCAGGAACAAAGATAGAGTCCCACCAGCGACGAAAGAGAGTCGGGTGGTCGTAGGGTTCCTTTTTGGTAAGCTTCCTAAACTCGACGTGAGCTTCGGCAGGGAGGGAATCAAGGAAGTCTTCGTCGATCTGTGAGATTTCTTCTGCTTCTGATGGGGTAGCAGATCGGGGTGGTTGATCGTCTGGGTCTTGGCCTAGGCGGGATACGCCGTGACCAGGTCCTCGTGTATCCGCTACGGGGTAGGGGTCGGCGAGGGATCTAGATTCTCTTATATTCCGAGCATAGTCGGGTTGAGGATCTTGTCGTGCGATCTGTAGATGATGGGGTACTCCTCCGGTCCGGGCAGCTGCAAAGGGGCTGCGAGGGGTCGATGGGGGAGTCGTCTTGTCTGTTTGTGCGCTGGGGCAGGTTTCCCAGACGCGTCAGGTTCGAAGTGGATGTTCGGCTACTAGGTAGTAGGAACGTCTGGAAAGAAGCTATTCTTTTGTTACGTGGGTTGTCGTAAGACAAGCCTCGCTAACAAATGAAGGATTCTCACGTAAGTCCTGATAAGGGACACGTGAGGTCTATCCAAGAATAGTACGTCCGCTCAAAGAGTGGGACGTCAACGACTCAGAGGCTGGAGTACAGACGACTGATAGTCAGACAGGTTATGAATGACAACGTAGAATAGCTTGGAGGAAAGTACATGGTGTCTACTAGTTTATATACGCGGTAGTCTAAACAGATATAATGGGAGAACAATGTGGAGCCATTGTTCGACGCGTAAGTAGAACAAAAGGGGAACCGATACGTTGGTAACCATTGTGAGCCAAAGATGGGGAACAATGGAATGATGGGATCGTTGACTGTAGATGAGTCGAAAGTCAACGATCTAAAAATACATGTAAGTAATCTTATCTCTAGAGGCGCTTGGGAGATAAGATAGACGCGACGCGTGAACCAAAGAGAAAAACCGTAACAGACCTTAAGAAGGATGAGCTCAGGTTACTATCCAGGGCTTGGGGGGTCCAAGTTCAACCCATCCATCCTGCTTGGCCAATGGCTGAAAATTGGGGACCTGACACTCATGTTGCTGCTAGTGATGTAGAAGAAGAATGTTGCAGGGAGCAGCTGGTTGATGAAGAGGATGATTGGGAGTCTGATGAAGAGAATAGGGAGGATGATGAGCTTTTAGATGCCCTGGAGGACTTGGGGTTACTGGATGAGTATCGATTTGCAACTCAGACCTGGGATGATGAGCAAGATGGTCAGTGGAATGGTGGTATGACTGAGGATGAAGAGGATGTGCTGGAGGGGGGTGTCGATGATATGTATTTACTTTCATCATCTCCTGTTTGTCCTAGTATGTGGTAAGTGTTGTCATGTATGAACATGATACCTGGTTAGTCAGCTGAGGTCTTTGGTTCATCAACACATTACACTTTCTGGCATGAGCTAGCCCATGTATGATAGATGGTGGTGATGGGACAGCCCACATAATCAATTATATGGTAGGGCTAGCCGATGAGATGTATTGATTAGGAGTGGGATAGCCCACTGACCAAACATGTCGCTATGGGCTATCCCATCAATCGTAGGTGATAGTCATGGGACAGCCCACATAATCAATTATGTGGTAGGGCTAGCCCACGAGATGTATTGACTGGGTGTGGGATAGCCCAATCACCAACCATGTAGCTATGGGCTATCCCATGTATGATAGGTGGTGATGATGGGACAGCCCACATCACCAGTTATGTGGTAGGGCTAGCCCATGAGATGTATTGACTTGGTGTGGGATAGCCAAAGCTATCCCATCAATGGTAGGCGATAGTAGTGGGACAGCCCACATAATAAATTATGTGGTAGGGCTAGCCCATGAGATCTATTGGTTGATGGTGTGATAGCCCAATGACCAAACATGTGGCTATGGGCTATGCCATCTATGGTAGGTGATAGTGGTGGGACAGCCCACATAATCAATTATGTGGTAGGGCTAGCCCACGAGATGTATTGACTGGGTGTGGGATAGCCCAATCACCAAACATGTGGCTATGGGCTATCCCATCAATGGTAGGTGATGGTGATGGATGGCCCACATAATAAATTATGTGGTAGGGCTAGCCCATGAGATGTATTGATCGATGGTGGGATAGCCCAATGACCAAACATGTAGCTATGGGCTATCCCACCAATGGTAGGTGATAGTGGTGGACAGCCCACATAATAAATTATGTAGTAGGGCTAGCCCACGAGATGTATTGATTGGGTGATAGGTGGTGATGATGGGACAGCCCACATAATCAATTATATGGTAGGGCTAGCCCAGGAGATATACTGATTGGCAATGGAACAGCCCAATGATCATGGGCTATCCCATCTATTTTAGGTGATAGTGGTGGGACAGCCCACATAATCCATTGTGTGATAGGGCTAGCCCATGAGATGTGTTGATTGGTGGTGGGATAGCCCAATGACCAAATATGTAGCTATGGGCTATCCCATGTATGATAGGTGGTGGTGATGGGACAGCCCACATAATCAATTATGTGGTAGGCTAGCCCATGAGATATACTGATTGGCAGTGGGATAGCCCAATGACCAAACATGTGGCTATGGGTAATCTGATGAGTTGTATGGGTTGGTAGTGGGAGGGCTCATTTATGCTTGATAAATATTAGGGGTGGATCAGAATGGATAGCAGTGGATACCCCTGATGGCTCTACATGCCAGGGGATAACCCATATAAACAGGTGGGCTAGCCCATAACATGTATGATACTATCAACAAATCTAGGGTCTGTGGGCTAACCCAACAGAATTGCCATATGAGGACCCCTGACACCCATTCTTAGCATGGGAGAGCCCAATGACTGGCTGGGCTAACCCATAGATGTGAGGACTTGCTGTGATGAAGTCACTTTATGGGCTAACCCATACAGACATACAGGGATAACCCAATAAAAATCTTGGTGGAGAGTGGGATAGCCCAGGAAAATGATGGGAGGACCAAGGAATTGATACCCCTTAGGTATATTGCTCCCACCAAATATGTGGAACCTAAGAGGCCCCAACTTGGGGGTGACTGAAGTGATGGTAGTCAAAAATGCGGTCAAAAGTGTACCAAACAAGTTTAGAAAGTGTACTAACCAAAGTGTACAAAAAGTGTACACAATGGTAGTCAAAAATGTGGTCAAAAGTGTACACAAAAGTGTACCCAGGAGTACAGCAAGTGCTGTACTCCTGTAGTAGGCAAAACAGTTTGTTTGGTCATGTTTACCCTAGTGCGCAAGAGGTGTGCGCATAGGTGTCCACACAATTACATTTTTGACCTTTTTGGACTTGGTCAGTTTTTTATTACACTTTTGGTAGTCAAAAATGCGGACACTAGCTACACAATTGTAGAATACTATTTACTACACTTTTTGGTAGTCAAAAGTGCGGACACTACCTACACAATTTGTTGATTAGTATTTTTACTACACTTGTGTAGGTAGTGTCCGCACTTTTGACTACCAAAAAGTGTAGTAAATACTAGTCTACAATTGTTTAGCTAGTGTCCGCATTTTTGACTACCAAAAGTGTAATAAAAAACTGACCAAGTCCAAAAAGGTCAAAAATGTAATTGTGTGGACACCTATGCGCACACCTCTTGCGCACTAGGGTAAACATGACCAAACAAACTGTTTTGCCTACTATAGGAGTACAGCACTTGCTGTACTCCTGGGTACACTTTTGTGTACACTTTTGACCGCATGTTTGACTACACTTTGGTCCACTTTTGACTGCATTTTTGACTACCATTGTGTACACTTTGGTTAGTACACTTTCTAAACTTGTTTGGTACACTTTTGACCGCATTTTTGACTACCATTTGGTACACTTTGTGTACACTTTGGTTGGTACACTTTCTAAACTTGTTTGGTACACTTTTGACCGCATTTTTGACTACCATTTGGTACACTTTGTGTACACTTTGGTTGGTACACTTTCTAAACTTGTTTGGTACACTTTTGACTGCATTTTTGACTACCATTGTGTACACTTTGTGTACACTTGGTTAGTACACTTTCTAAACTTGTTTGGTACACTTTGATTGCAATTTTGACTACTTTCTGTAAGCTTTCTTGACATTTCCATTAGTCTTGAATATATGAATGTTTTGTTCTATGTTCATGTGTGAACTTTAGGGCAGGCATGAAACTCTGGAAATAATGGACATTCTGGAATCTCTGATCTGGAACTCTGGAAATAACTGGAACTCTGGAATATCCGCTCTGGAACTCTGGAAGATACTGGCACTCTGGGATATCTGGCCTAGACATGGCTAGTTTGCTGATGTCTCATGCCCTGATTGACAGTGGAGCATCCATCAATGTGATGGACACACACTTCACTATCAAACACCGATTCCCCCTCACCTGACTCTCGAAACCACTCACACCACATAACATGGACGGTTCCCCAAACAAACAAGTTTGCCACTTCACCACCACCGTCACAATCTGTATTGACAATCACGAAATGAAGCAAACCTTCTTCATTGTCAACTGTGGCAAAGAAAATGCCATTCTTGGCATGCTGTGGCTGAAATCTGCCAACCTGATCATCAATTGGGAAACTGGAGAAATCGAACTGCCTCACTGGCACTTATCCCCAGTTAAACCCCAATTCAATTAGAAGCATCTTGTCAAACAAAGATACCTTGTCCGCTATCTCAGTGGCGATGGCTCTGACTACATTCATCGGCAGTACAAGAAAAGATTTAACCCTGATCTCCTCTGAATGACTCTGGCTACTGAAATAGCCCAGCAGACGATTAAGGAGAAAATCTTTCTCCCTGCCACCTTTGCCAAGTACAAGGATGTCTTCAAGAAGTCTTCAACCAACCACATTCCCCCTGAAAGAACATTCGACCACACTATAGATTTGGATGACTCCTTCATTCCAAAAATAGCCAAGGTATATCCACTAAACCTGAAGGAGACAGAAGCCTATAAAGCCTTCGTCGAAGAACACCTCATGTCAGGAAAGATTGTCCCATTGAAGTCCCCCCAGGCTTCCCCATTCTTCTTTGTCACCAAGAAGGACAGCAATCTTAGACCGTGTCAAGACTATTGTTATGTGAACTCTCACACAATCAAGAACGCGTATCCTCTCCCCTTAATCTCTGACCTCATGGATCGACTCAAAGGATTGTTGATCTTCACGAAACTCAATGTTAGATGGGGATACAATAATGTCCAGATCAAACCGGAAGATCACTGGAAAGCAGCATTCATCACACCGTTTGGCCTGTGTAACTCCCCGTTGATGTTCTAGGCAATGATGAACTCCTATTTTGCCGACTTCATCACTGAAGGATGGCTTGCCATTTACATGGACAACCTCCTCATTCATTCATCCGTCCCCACCATTCATGAGTAGTGTTTAAAAGTCCAGTTTGGTTCGGTCTTTGTGCTATTTTTGGCAGGACTGGACCAGGACTGGTCTTTGAAAATCCTCAAATCTAAGAAGACCAGACCGAACCATTGCGAACCGGTCTTTGTGGCAGGGTGACAAAACCAAACCGGTCCGGACTGGTCTTTGTGGCAGGGTGACAAAACCAAACCAGTCCGGACTGGTCTGAACTGATCTTTGATGCTTTGTTGCATAATTATTCTCGTTTTCTAATATTTTCTTAATCATAGTGTTACTAATCATGCCTCACATGTACACCACCACACACCATCAATGATAACAAACAGTAAAATGGATAATGGCAACAATGAGCTCAAATATGATGGCAATACCTCACCAATGGCCCCAACATTGCATGTAGGGCTCACCTAGTAAGTACAAAAAAAATCATATGTTATTAACTATGTACCAATCTCACTCAATTTGGCAGCCACTGAGCCATGGGCCATTGATAAATGGGTATATTTATTAATTATGTATATTATAGATACTACAATTCTTGCAAGGAACCAGTCTTGATGAAGACCAGTCTGAACCAGTCTGAACCAGTCTTTAGTCAGTCTTGTGCCAATGAAAAATGTGGGGGACCAAGACCGAACCAAAAAAGACCGGTCCCAATTTCAGCCAGTTTGTGGTCAAATTTGGTCCTGGTCCAGTTCGGTCCTTGGTCTTTTTTCGGTCCTAGGACTGGACTTTCAAACACTATTCATGAGGAACAAACTCGTCATGTTCTAGAACAATTCCAACAACACAACCTATACTTGAAACTAGAAAAATGTCAATTCGCCATATTGTCATATCCCATATCATGCGCGTCATCTCTGGACCTCCGGACCGTCTCCAGACCTCATACAACGCTCTCGCCTCATCTCCGCTCTTCCAATTCATCTCTGGTGGCTATTCCTATCTTGTTTACTATTCCTGCTTATGTCTCTCCATTTTATCTTGATGTTTTCTGACAACCCTGTCGCATTAGACTCACTTTGGTTTAGTACATTCTTCATGACTCCTCTTGACTCGTATTGACTCCCTTTGACTCCCTATGATTCCCTATGACTCCTTCTGACTCCCTCTGTCTGATTATGGTATCTCCGGCTCTCTGGATACCTTGGTTTACTTGTCATCGTAGCTACTTTCCTTTATTGGTCATTCTCCGTTGTAGTTTAAAAGCTCGACATGTACTTAGTGTTCTGCAGTTTGAATATCAACTTAGTCTCCTCCTATCAAACTCATTCTGAGTCTCCTCTAATCAACTCCTTTATCTCCTTACTGAACACTTGAAGCAAGTCTTCTTGTCGTCACTCTGACCTAACTCCTAATCACCTCTGACGCTCCACTCCTCCAACAAATACTTGGACAAGAACTCACGGCAAGGGCGCAACACATAAGTTGAAGCCAACATCCATTTCACCCCTTCGCGTATACTCCTAGCATCTCCGCTACTCCGATAACCCCGGAGGAACTGGACTTAACACATATCGGAAGTAGAATTCCTCAGTGTTGTCATTGGCAATGGCACCTTCAAAATGGACCCGTCAAAGGTCAAAGTCATTGATGAATGGATCACCCCTAGGGAATATCGTGGGTATACCCATGGGTATATGAGCTGATACTCATACCCATACCCACCAATATACCCATACTGTTAAGTCCGGTTCCTCCGGAGTTATCAGAGCAGCGGAAGTGATAGGAGTATAGACGAAGGGGTGAAATGGACGTCGGCTTCAACTTATGTGTTGCGCCCTTGCCGCGAGTTCGTGTCCAAGTATTTGTCGGAGGAGCGGAGCATCAGAGATGATATGGAGTTGGGTCAGAGTGACGACGAGAAGACTTGCTTCAAGTGTTGAACAGAGGGGGATCAAGGAGTTAGATTAGGAGAAGATCAGACTGAGTTGAACAGGAGGAAACTAAGTTGATATTCGAACTGCAGAATACGAAGTACATGTCAAGCTTTTTAAACTACAATGGAGAATAACCAATAAAGGAAAGTAGCTACAATGACAAGTAAACACGAAGGTATCCGGAGAGCCGGAGTTACCATAATTAGGAAGAGGGAGTCAGAATAAATCAGAAGGAGTCGAAGGGAGTCATAGGGAGTCAATACGAGTCAAGAGGAGTCATGAGAGTTGTGCTAAACCAAAGTGAGACGAAAGGTGACAGGGTTGTCAGAAAACGTCAAGATAGAATGGAGAGACATAAGTGGAAATAGTAAGCAAGATAGGAATAGCCACCGGAGATGAATCGGAAGAGCGGAGATGAGACGAGAGCGTTATATGAGGTCTGGAGTTGGTCCGGAGTTCCGGAGATGACGCGCATGATATGGAATATGACACATACCCACTGCATGGGTATGGGTTTCTCAGTGGGTAAGCCTGTTGATACCCATGGGTTTCTACTATATTATAGTATAGTACCAAACTTGCAGGCCCTTCCATGTATTGTTGAACATTCCAGACATATGCATGACAATACCCACTAGTGTTGCCATAGGCTAGTAGGGAATAGCATTGGTATGAGGTGATATCCACAGGCATACCTGGTATATGAGGTGATACCCATACCCATACCCATACCCACTGATGGGGCCATGGGTGTCTAAGATCCATACCCATACCCATAACCTTTACCCACAAGGGTATGCCATACCCATGATATTTCCTAATCACCCCCAGGAACATAAAGGAAGTATGATCGTTCCTTGGGTTTTGTAACTTTTATCGTTGCTTCATTCCCTCTTTCGCAACTCTCACTTGACCTCTGACTGACCTCACCAAGAAGTTATCCCCTTGGATATGGTCGCCGGCATGTGACACTGCATTCAAGGAACTTCAAATCAAGTTCAAAATGCTCCCCGTCCTCACCATGCCTGATGTCTCCCGACCCTTTGAGGTCATGACTGACGCCTCTCTCCATGCTTCCAGAGGTGTCCTGATGCAATGAGATGGCAATGGGGATCTCCACCCCTGTGCCTATATCTCTCAGACCTTCTCCCCTGCTGAACACAACTATGACATCTACGATTGTGAGTTGCTTGCCATCATTCATGCCCTACAAGCCTGGCAGCACTACCTTCAAGGAACCGCTCATCCAGTGACCACCTTAATGGATCACAAGAACCTCACCTACTTCTGCTCCCCTCAGAAGCTGTCTCATTGTCAAGCAGGCTGGCTGCTGACGCTCACCAACTATAACCTTTGATTTGTCCGCACTCCAGGCTCTGCCATGGGCCCGGCTGACATACTCTCTCACATCAATTGCCCAGATTCATCATCTGACAATCACAATGTGACACTGCTCCCCCCTGGCTTGTTTGTTTGTGCCATCGACACCAAACTCCTTGACAAACTAGCAGTGTCTTCCTTTGCCAACCCCCTTGTACTTGATGCCACTCACACCCTTGAACAGGACACCCCACTCTTTCCCTGCTCCATGGTCTCTGACTGGCAATACACTGACAGCAAACTTTATTATAAGGGCCATCTCTACGTTCCCCCTGATCATCGCTCCGACATCGTTCATGCCATGCATGAAGCACCAACCTCTGGCCATCCAGGCATCGCTCGCACCACTGAACTCATCTCCTGCAATTGCTGATGGCCTGGCCTCTCTACCTTTGTCTGCCATTTTATTTCAGGTTGTGCCACATGCCAATCTATGAAAGTAAATACTCACCCCTCCATCCCAGCCCTAGCCAAGAGCATAGGTCAGGGTAGGGTTCAGCAGGGGTATTGGCAACCCCTGGGGGTCAGGGGTAGGGGTATGTGGGGTAGGGGTAGGGGTCAGAATATTTTGACCCCCATACCCCCAGCATACCCTGGGGGTCTGTAAGGTACATGACCAGTATGTACTTACACACTCCTAATTAGCCATGTGACCTGATCAGTGAAGGTCAACATGTAGGTGTTATTGACAAAGTACAAGGAGAACTTGAACAATACATTATTGTTCTCCCTTGTATTTGGAATGGGTGCAGGTGATGGCCCAAGCATATGTAGATTAGTATATAAGTAGAGTAGTTTTAGTACATAGAAGATAGGTTTTCTTGAACTGAGACTAATTGCTATCAAACTCTCAAATCTCTAAAGCTTATTCTTATCTATTCTTGACTACCTCTTATGTGCTTCAGCCATGACTTTTGGCTCAATGTCTACAAGTTCACTGGAACCTCACAGGGTCACTAGCTAATTGTGCCCATCAACTATATAGAACTGATTCTAAACCCTAATGCTATATCAAAATCCTTAAATCATTCCAATAGCCAGGTAGCTTCAAGTTGTACCCTCATTGTAAAGATTTATGTCATGGCTCCCAAAAGCATAATTGTATAAGACAAGTGGACACTGATCAAACAACTGTATAAGTGTTGAAGGTATATTGTTATACATGTAATGGTGTCACAGGGACACCCACCAAATATGTCAGATCCTCAAGAAACATTATACTTTCATGCCAGACACCCTAACTTGACCATGGTAATCACTGCACTCCTCTGTATTGTACTATGGGACCTCATGAAGGACAGCAAAATCTTGCAAGTGGCAACACTTCCTACTAGATATTGAAGGGGAAGAATGTTGGAATTAGAATGCTTCGGAGTCAGCTCTGACTGTGGGACACTGATTATATAATACTGTATAGCGTGGCTGAACCTACATACAGTACTGTACACACTTGTACTTTTCCCTTACCCTCTTGGCTGGATAACAGCCTCCATGTTAATTCCTTATGAGCGACTTAGTATGAGTGACTGGGAGTCCTCAAGGCTCTTCTCTTACCTCTGAACTGGCTACAACCTCTGGAGTATGACTTTCTGGCAGATCTATTTCCTACAAAGAAGAGCTTGAGGATGGATGAGATTCAATTAGTGTTAGCTTACCCATGAAAACCATGAGACCCATGAGAGATTACCTACTGCCCCTCAGTAACCTCCAAGGTTACCTTGGGTATAGGGGTATGTATTGATAACCCCTGGGGGTCAGGGGTAGGGTAATGGGGGTAGGGGTAGGGGTCAACATCAGAGTACCCAGGGGTTTACCCCTGCTGATCCTTAGGTCAGGGTAACCCGCACGGGTCATGTGTACAGGTATCGTGTCGGTACGGGTATGGGTCAAGGTTTGGGGACCCGCACGAAAACCCGTACCCAGCTGGGACCCATTGCCATTTTTGGTGTGTGGCAGTGAGTCAGCCACACTTTGAAGCTTCATCAATAATCATTTCTCACCATGTATGTAGCTACTTTGATTTTCTCGCAGCACCACTGACACAACAGCCATTCAGGGAACCACAACATGACATGCACACACACAACAAGTGCTCAGGCTCCATGCCCAGCCACACTGACAACGATAACCACTACTTCCCAATGCACACCATAGGCATATAGCTTGTGGTTTTTTTTTTTTTCTTGTTGATAACTGCTCTCTCGTAGCTGCGACAATCAGGCCACACCATGGCACACACACATGACGAGGAGCACTCCATGTGCAACCACAACCACAACAACGACTTTCCGGTGCATGCCATAGGCCCAGGTTTCCTTTTTTTTCATCTGATAACTAACTACTGTAACTCGCAGGTACCCCAGAACAAATGCTCCATGTGCAGCCACAACAATAACGACGATTCAACCCATACGAAGAAAAGAAGTGCAAGAAGGAAGAGAACTCGACTTACAACGTGAAGACTAGCACAGGCCGTGAGGATGACAAGAAGGACGACATTGAGGTAGAAGGCCAGGGATTGATGCCATTTGAGGGTGAATAGTACAGATTTTCAGTGATTTAGGGGACGTTCTGCTGACAATTGTTTGCCATATGCTTTTAGACCCGTCCATGTGTTTTCAGCTGTGCAGCACCGTGCCTCTCAAAATGGATCCGTTCTCGCAAAAAGAACCTCGCTGCCTCAAGACTGGATCCATCGTCTCAGAAATAGACACAATGTGTCGAAAATGGACACCCCGCCATCTCAAAAGCTGACCCAACATGTCGAAAACAGACCCATCACCAGCTGCCATGACAATGACAACGACAAAGATGCATGCATGTTCTGACCCCACCCCATTGCCTATTGACCAAATTGACACCATTGGGCTTGTAGGCACACAAAGGACAACCCGACGCACCACAGGCATGACGAGGGTACTAACTACTCTCACAGCTATGACGATCACGTGCCGCGAGGCGCACACACACCATGACGCACCTCTTCCGACCCCCATTTCCCTTGTCTACCACATAACGAGCACTTCATGCACAGCCATAGCGAGAGCCACACCAATACATGCGTGCGCATTATACTAGTTTCTATTTTATTTCTATCCTTATTGCTAATAACTAACTACTCTTGCAGGTATGATAATCACGCACCCCAAGTGCATATGCAATGTGACGTTGATGCCGTCGAGCTACAGTAGTAGACAACTGCCAGACATTGAAGGTGATGAGGAGTTTGAGTTTGAGGATGGGTAGGACCAAATCATCTAGTAGTACAGTATATCATGTTGTAGAATTTCGTAGTTACTCTACTGTGATGACATACCCGCAGGTATACCCAAGGGTACCTTTCTCCCTACCTGTGCAGTGACCTGGACCCATGTCGCGGGTCCGGGTATATCTTTGGATAAGGGTGCGGGTCAGAGCTCAGACACCCAGGGGTCTACCCATGCTCTTGCCTACCCAGCCCTCATGCCGATCCCCTCAACTTGCTCTTGCCCTTTCCAGCAAGTCTCTGTCAATTTGATCACCAGCCTCCCTCTTTCCACCAGTTTTGACTCAGTTATGGTCGTGGTAGACCATGGCCTTTCGAAGGGGGTAATTTTCCATTCCTGTTCAAAATCGATCTCTGCCGAAGAAGTCACTGACTTCTTTTTTGAGAAAGTCTTTACTCAATTCAGACCCTATGACAAGATTATCTCAGATCGAGGACCGCAGTTTGCTTTGAAATTCGCCAAGGAACTTGCACAAATCCTTGGCTATGACCTCACCCTCTCCTCTGCCTATCACCTGCAGACTGACAGAGAGACTGAACGAGTCAACCAAGAACTAGAGACCTGCTCCACATATTCTGCGATGGTAAACTCCATGACTGGACGGGATTCCTACCCTGTGCCGAATATGCCCACAACTCCGCCATCCATTCAGTAACTAAGAAAACCCCATTCTTCCTGATGCTCAGATATGAATCCCGAGCTTTCCCCACATTAATCAAAGAAACAGCGATCCCCTTGATAGAAGATCGCCTGACATCACTTACTTCTGCCCACCAAGAAGCTCTTGCTGCACATGACATCACTGCAAGAATCATGAAAGAACGAATTTCCTCTCGATTTGTCCCCTGGGAACTGGGCAACAAGGTCTGGCTCAAGGCCAGGAACCTCAATTTCAACTACCCCAGTTGCAAACTCACCCCGAAACACAAAGGACCCTTTGAGATTATCAAGGTGTTGCCTCCATGTCCTATCAATTGAAAATCCCTGTCACGTGGAAGATTCACGACATGTTTCATGCATCGCTTTTATCATCCTATCACGAAACACCTGAGTATGGGCCGAATTTCACAAGACCTCTACCTGATGTGGTAAACTCCAAAGAACAATGGGAGGTTGAAAAGATTATTTCACATTGTGGATCTGCAGCTCATCACAAATTCCTTGTCAAGTGAAAAGGATACCTGTCTTCCAAGAACTCCTGGGAACCCCCTTCCCACTTAAAGAATGCCCCGACACCTTGAAAGCTTATAAACAGTCGTGACCCAAGGCTTTTCCCCAAGCTCATTGAAACTTGCCCACCATGTCTCCCCTACATGAAATCGTCAAAAACCCATACTTCTCACTATGCCTCCCCATTGTATGTCTTCTCCTAGTCCTGGACTGGCTCGCAGCAACAACAACCACTACAACCCCAACAGATACGTCCCTTATAGACGGAGACTCCGCCACCTGGCACCGACAGACATAAACTTAGCAGTACTTTGCAACCTTCACAACATCACCCTCGCTTGTCAGATTGACAATCAGTTTGCCCAATACTCCCCCCTTCAGAGCGCTCACTAGTGTTTAAAAGTCCAGTCCTAGGACCAAAGAAAGACCGAGGACCAAATTTAGCCACACACTGGCTATCCTCACAACCAGTCCTTCTTGATTTCGGTCTCGGTTCTTATGTTTTTCATTGGCACAGGACCAGCCAAAGACCAGTCCAGACCGGTCCTCATGAAGACTGGTTGCTTGAAAGCATATCAAGTTTTTTTATTACTGAATAGCATCTAATATACAATTATAACTAATAAGTATGTGGTGCCTCAGTTGTACCACATTGTCGTCATCACGGCTGCATCATGTTGTTGTTATTGTGGCTGTATGGCATTGTTGTTGTTGTGGCTGCATCATTGTCTGTGCAAGCATGTTGCATTGTCGTCATCATGGCTGCATCACATTGTTGTTGTTGCAGCTGTGTCATTGGGATGTTGTATGAGTGGGGATGCGTGGTTGCTGTGTGGACATACAGCCTGGGGTGTGCAGTTGGCTGCATGGACGTGTTGCATTGTTGGGGTTGTGGCTGCATTGTGTCATCAGCAGCCCAGCATGTACAGTTGGCTGTGCAGACGTGTTGCGTCATTGGGGTCATGGCTGCATTGTGTTATCAGCAGCCATGGTGCTCAGTTGGTTGTGTGGGTGTGTTGCAGAAGGAGGCAATCAGTCTCAAACTGAACATCGACATGTTAATAATATATGTTTACTTACCATGCTGAGATGGGCGACACGCACAATGTTAGCACCCTGCACATCCCCATATGCAACGTTTGTGCCCTGCATGCAACGTTTGGGCTCCCAGAAAGGCAGGGAGGAGTTGTCAAAAGCCTGGCTTAGCTGAGTGTAGTACTTAGTTAACAAAAATTGTGTTTTTTTTTTACTTACCATGCGCTGGATGATTCCCACATGCAATATTTGTGCCCCACACACAATGTTTGAGCTCCCAGGGAGGTATGTTGGTCATAGGCAAGGTGTTGGAGCCATGGGTAGGTTGGGTTATGGGTGGACAGTTGTCGCAAGCCTGGCTTAGCTGAGTATTAGTTAACAAAAGTCATGTTTTTTGACTTACCATGCTGGACGGGTCCCACATGCAGCATTTGCGTCCTATATGCAAT
>MU123999.1:6082-33647 GCA_014904935.1 Melanogaster broomeanus
GAACGCTGGCGCAGAGGTTGGGTGAATTTTTTGAGGCGGGGACTTCCGTGGATGATCCGGATGATAGAGAACAGTATGCTCATACGCCCTGCCCTGCGTCGTGTGAGATAGCATTGCTGCAGCAGAAAGGAACGTGTACCCACGTAACGATGCAAGTGAACGTAATCATGTATACCCCCGCGAACGCTATGGACGTCGAACCACCTAGACATTGGTGTTGAGTGACACGCAACCAAAACTGTGTTCGCGCTTACTTGTTAGCAATAACCCCCACTGTGATGACATCCAAATTGCGCCTGACAAGAGCATGATGGCTGCCCATGCATCCTCCCACCAAAAGCGACCGATTCTGATACGAAAGTATATCCGAAAGGTTGTTAAAACAAGCCCTAGCACCTCAAAAACACCAGTGACAACTGGAAGGGATAGTGGTGAGCGCGCAAAATGTCTGGCGAAACCGCATATCATGATGGATGGGGGGTACCTCGCACTATCCATGGGAGAGAGAGCCCCATCCCAGTGGCAGCCAGTCGAGCGGAAAGGAAAAACAAGGTAAAGAAGTTGCACCCATGTCAACCAACAATAACGCTAAGATATGGTCTTGGGGGGAAATGTGAGGACTAACTTTAGGTCCAGAACAGGATAGACTCCGACAAGCGAGGTATATCGGCATATTTTGGGGTCGAGCAAGTACCAAGAGACATTGTACAAGAAAGCGGCTTATATATATAAATTGCTCTGAGCCCCTCATGAATCCTGGAGCTTCGAAGGTTCCAAACATAGGTTGCTGTGAACGCCGTGATGCGGCTATGAGTCTATGAGTCTAAGTCTGTGACTTAGCACCAGAGAAAGGACGCCTTTCGCGTAGTCCATTAGCCAGTGAGAACACTGCCAAACTGAAGGTTAACTTTCAGAAAGGAGTGACATAACATTAAACACTTGTTTATCGCACGGGATCAATAATCGATACGAAAAGGTTCTCACCTGTCAACAAGTTCAGTCCCTCTGAGAATCACCCGGTCCAAGTGGGGTAAGGGGTTGATGCAGGTGTAGCGATCTGATTGATCATACACTCGATGGAAAAATTATTCCACTCAATGATAAGGAGGGCTCACTGGGATAATAGACCGAGGATAGAAGAATAGCCAAGGGCAATGTACTCGTATATAACATATTAGTCTACAGCACTCGATACCCCTGGAAGCAATCATCGCGCGCTACACATATCATTTGTCGTTCCAGGCGACTCCCTGAGGTGCAGCAAGTGCTCTCTCCGCACTCCTGCGTTATCCTGGTCGTCTCCTTGTTGGTACAACGACGACCCTGACCTGTCAGCTGTCCTCTCAATTATCGACGTCCCATCCCGGAAACACGTGCGGAACAACACGTCGGGCGTCAGTGAATAGACCCTCTTTCAGGGATACGACAATGACAATGGACCGCAAGCCTTTAAACCGGTTTTTGAAATGTTGACCAATGTGTCGAGTCGATCTCGTCCAGGATGTACAGTACATTTCCGAAGGGTAACAGGGGATACAAAATCCACTGTGAAAAAAGCTTTCCTTAGTATACGAAGTTATCCAACGAAAGGTGTACATACAAAGCATCGAACTGTTGTCATCGTGATGTTTTCTGCGACGACGAACCATTTTGTGAGATCTCGCACTCGTCTTGACATCCCAAGCTCAGGGAAAGGTCGACCGGCGTCAGATTCAGCGTTGTCATCCAGGGTTGTCGCGTTGGCCGCGTGAAATCATCATCCTGATCACCATTCGCTAAGGTATCATCCGTAGTATCCTCCCCCGTGCTGCTAGAACTCGTGCCGTCCCGGAGCAGGAAGCGATATGTGTATGTCACCACAACTAACAGGTTGCATACGATCAATGATAGAGTGATCTTATCGGTATGGCCATGTCAGTGATACGGCTGTACGATAATTGCAACAGGACACACCTGGGCGTTGCCACCTGCGATCATCACGAGGTAGATATCGAGAACCTGGCCGAGCGTATGGAACAGCGCCCCGACCGCCATTACGGCACTAGAAGCGAAGATCGAAAGGATCATTCGCCGCTGGCGGCGGGGTAGCTTGACCTTCCAAAGCATGCATAGAGGAAGTACAACAAGTATCAGAACCGTAACGCAATCAGCTATCAAGGAGTGGTTCAGTCACAGATGATTACAATCCTCATGAACCAGACAGCGAGATCATTGCTCACTTGTGAATTGAAATATAGATATCTGCGTGTTCACCAAACAGAATGGATTTGCAGACGACACGGGGACATGCTCCCAGCTTCGGTCTGTCGTACACTGCCAGACTTTCTCCACGATGAGTATTATCCAGCACGCTGCAAACAACGCCGCGCAGAGGTAGGTGAATTTTTTGAGGCGGGAACTTCCGTGCATAATTCGGATGATAGAGAACAGAATGCTCATCCGCCCTGCTCTGCGCTGGGTGAGATAGCATCGCTGCAGCAGAAAGGAACGTGTACCCACGCAAGGGTGCTAGTGAATGTAATCATGTATATCCACGAGAACGCTATGGACGTCGAACCACCTAGACAACGGTGATGAGTGATACGCATCCAACACTGTATTCGCGCTTACTTGTTAGCAAGTAACCCCACAGTGATATCATCCAAAGTATGCCTGACAAAAGCATGATGGCTGCCATTCCGTCCTCCCACCAAAAGCGACCGATTCTGATGCGAAAATATATCCGAAAGGTTGTCAAAGCAAGCCCTAGCACCTGAAAAACACAGTTGACAACTGCCAGTGGAAGGGATAGTGATGAGCGCGCAAAATGTCTGGCGAAACCGCATATCATGATAGGTGGGGCGTACCTCCCACGATGTATACTGGAGAGAGCGCCATCGCAGCGGGTGCGGCAGCCAGGCGAGCGGAAAGAAAAACGGGGTAGAGAAGTTGGATCCATGTCAACTAACAATAACGCTAAGATATGGTCTCGGGGGAAAGACGAGGACTAAGATCCAGAACAGGATAGACTCCAACAAGCGAGGTATATCGGCATATTTGGGGTCGGGCAAGTACCAAGGGACGTTGTACAAGAAAGCGGCGTATATGTATGAATTGCTCCGAGCCCCCCCATGAATCCTGGGGGTTCGAAGTTTCCATAGGATTGCTGTGAAGGCCGTGATGCGGGTATTACTCTAAGTCTGTGACTCGGCACCAGAAAAAGGACGTCGCTCGGTGGTAGGTGTGAAATCTCCAGACTGAGAGAACACAGATAAGTCCATTAGCCGGTGAGAGCACGCAAAATTGAAGGTTAACTTTCAGAAAGGAATGATGTAACACCCGTTCATCGCACGGGATCAATCGATGCGAAAAGGAAGCCCGGTCCAAGTTGATGGCAGATGCTTGCGAGCTGATTGATCATACACTTGATGGAAAAAATTATTCCACTCAGGGATAAGGGGGGCTCACCAGGATAATTGACCAACGATAGAAGAATAGCCAAGGACAATATACTCGTCCATAACATATTATACTCTACAGCACTCGATACCCCCGAAAGCAATCATCACGTGCTACACATATCATTCCAGTCGTTCCAGACGACTCCCTAAGCCTCTCCGCACTCCTGCATTATCCTGGTCATTTCATTGTTGATACAATGACGACCCTGACCTGTCAGCTGTCCTCTCAACCATCAACGTCACATCCCGGAAACGCGTGCGGAACAACCCTTTGAAGTTTGGACGGCAGTGAATAGATCCTCTTTCAGGGATACGACAATGAATTGCAAGCCTTTAAACCAATTTTTGAAGAGTTGACCAATGCGTTGTGTATATATGCAATAAATTGAGAGGGGCATCGATCTCGTCCAGGATGTATAGTACATACATGGATGCGGGTATTTCCGAAGGGTAACAGGGAATACAATTGCAAACTCCACTGTGAACTGCTACGATACAAAGATTTCTCACTCACCTCAAAAAACACATGACGAAATTTTAGTTCTGCAAATTGCCCTTCACCCTTGCATGCGAACCCGAGACGTTCTTCCGAATCTTGACTAGCGATCTGCTGCTGTAAAACCCGCGCATTTTCCACTGAGATTAAAAAATCATCGCGGAAAATGCCAGCCACCAGTGAGACGCCAACACAGCTACCTTTGGCATCATGAAGGTGAGGGGCTATGTTCGTCGGCGCCCGCCAACCTGCATCGCTTGTTAGCCAGAAGCCGTTGTCATTGACTCAAACTACAGCAGAAAGTGTCGCCAAGTCGGGAACTATGTCCTCGCTCAATGGTTTTTGCTCCTCGCTGCTAGGGGTCAGAGGTGCTTCTTTTATAAACAAACTTTCTTTTCGTCCATTTGCTTTCCATTCTACATGTTGAAGGATCTGGCGATCTCCAAGATATAGGCCGGAGTCAAGAAGTTCCTCTTGAACACGAGCGCTACGTTGATCTGTAGATGCGACATTGACATCTGACATCGTGGATTAGACGTGAAAGAAAGAAACAGGGGCACAAAGATTTGCCCGCGTCATAAGTGAAACTGTTTTCATCTGACACGTGACTTCAGTATTATTCAGCATGCCTGCGACACACATACAACGATGGGCTAGTCAAGTCGTAATACGAAACAATTGAAACAAATCCTCTCCCACTCTCACCTGTTCCCATGAGCCAAGAACCACCAATGAATTGATGGGGGCGAAGTAATCCCTGCAACCACCACTCCACCCTTCACAAACGATCCCCGAACCCACTAATTGCTAATGAATCGATGGGGGCGGGGTGACCCCCGCAACCACCACTCGAGCCTTCGCAAATGCTCCCCGAACCCACTAGTTCGTAATGAATTGATGGGAGCAAGGTGATCCCCACAATCACCAGATGATTCCCGCAATGGGAGCGTGATAATCCCATATATATAAAAAAGTAGTCAACCACTTTACTACGTGGAAAACGTTCTTACCTGCTTCAACTTCGACACCAGAAGTATCCAAGTTTTCTTTCCAAAGATTTGTTGTGAGACAGCGCAGCGGTGAAAAAGAAGAAAGTCAACAATTGCAATCACGAAAAAACTGAACGACAGCCTGCGTTATGATTATGTAAATAATGAACCACAAGCAAGGTTTCTGCCGACGCCAGGCGGCACTTCCCGAGTTGCAAACTCCACTGTGAAAAGGGTTTCCTTAGTGTGCGGTACAGTCATGTACTGGCACTTGAAACAGCTAACTGTACACGTCACCACAACACATATTTTCAAGATCGCAGTGGTAGGACTTATGGTATTACAAAATTTACAATAGTACATGTAACCTATGTGGTATTTTATAAAATAAAAAATGACGAATGAGTAGTGATCTAGTGTGCAAGTTCCAGCTTGTTATCGCACGTCCCACCACTTGAAACAGCCCCAAAAAAGGGAAATTGCAAAACATCTGGTCCTTATCAGTGCGATTACGATTACGATTACTCTCCGCCTCGCTTTGTACGCTATTGCTCGTCTTCACTCCCACCATCAGACATTGTGCCGTCATCACCTTCTTCCTCATTCCCATCGGTTCCTTCTGCACCATCACCAGCGTTGTCTGTATTCCCAGGGTTGGCCACAGGCTTTGGGGCTGGGGCCTCCAACTTCCCCAGTTTTGGCTTTGCCCATGCAACCCGCCGCTTGTCCTGTTTGGCAAGATTTCTCTCCTCCTCCCAAAGTTGCAATGCATCTTGGTAAGCCACTTTCCGTTCCTTATTCCTTTGTTTACGGGCGTTGTCTCCTTCCTTCCAGCTGGCCAAGAGCCTGGATTGAACCTCCTTTCGTTGCCGGCGACTCTCGCACTCGATTTTTTCTTGTTCAGCAGCCTCCTCGTGCTCAACAACATGAGTGTAAAACTCCTCACCCGTAAGTAGCCTCGGTAGCCCATCCCCATTAAGCTGACCTTTCTTCTGCTTCTTCTGCTTCTCTTCCTGTGCAGCAAGTTGCCCTGAGAGATGATCACAGTACATTGAGTTCAAGACAGCCGTCGATTGCATTCCTAGCAATGCTGTCCTGTAACATGCTGCCTGGGCATGCGAGTCTCATAATGCACTTTGGTAAGCATGTTCCCTTTCACTCCGTGGTTCATCATCTAGCAGCTCATGGGCACGCTTTCGTGTAGGCGATAACAAGAATGGGGTATTTTCGGAGAGGTGGAAGGATGAGGTAAGCGGTGCATTGTCGGCGAGGCGTGAGGCTGACGTGGATGCAAGGGATTCCAAGGCTTCTCATGCTGCTGCATGCCAATGTGGTCGGCTTGACGACATCGACGTAGCTGGTTCGTGGTTGTTACTGTGAGTTAAAGCATTAAATGGGTCATCAGGAATGTCTGATGGCACTGTAACCGCGAGCTGATTGGTAGGATCTGGTATTGCTGAAGCATAGATGACACCATGCGGACAGGACTTGGCTGCGGAAGGGGCAAGCAGCCTTGTGACGAAGTTTCCAAACTTGGCGCCATCATCTCCTTTGTCACGACATTGGGATTGAATGGCCATACCCCCGTCTTTGCAAATGCTGTGCGAATGAGTTCGGGAGTCAAGACTTTATGGTGAGCTTTTCCGTAGATCGAAATGAAGTTTTGTTTTGTGATCCGTTGTCGTTTAGTACCAAAGTATTGGGCCCGCTCATCAGTCCAGGCTTGCTTGAGTGGACCGAAGACTACGACATCGAGACCTTGATAGACGTGAGTCGCATGTGCAGGGTAACAGAGGACATGGATGTTGTGTTCACGGGAATAGTCAAGGAACCCTTTGGTATAATGGGAGTTGTGTCCGTCGACGAGAAGAAGACGTGCCCGTCCATTTGCCTTCTCGCCAGTCTTCCGATCAAAGTCCTCAATCCACAATGTTCCAATGACGCCATCCGTCCAACCTTTCTTTGAATATGCAACGCTATAGGAAGATGTGAGTTTATGCATATATATTTTATGATGTACTTACGATGCGTTCAGAGTATCATCTTGGTGCCAGTTCATTGAGAACGATTGGCCTTTATAAATAATTGTTGGTGCAATACTACTCCCATCAGCACCGATCGCAACGAGAACGGTGATGTTTTCCTTCAATCCATCACTCTGCTGATGTTGTATCTTCCGTTTTGCAGGGCCAATAACACGCTGCTTCAGCCCATTACCAGGCTGAAATCCCATCTCGTCTGCCGCCCAAATGCAGTCCTCCTCGATCCTGTACGTGTCAAGCATATCTTTGAGCAAATTACACCATGCCTTATGTGTGTTCTCGTTCACAGCACGCCCCCGATTGCTGTCTAGTGCAGAACTCCAGTATGTTCCCAATCGTTCCTTGTGGCGGGTAAGAAACCGGTCAGTCCAGTGCTTTCCTACTCCTGTTGGAGGGAAGGCATTTCCAAGCCGAGCTTGTAACATGGAGTTGACAGGATATTTCAGGGTTGAGTGAGTGAGTGGGAACCCTCGTGCCGCAAGCTCGAGGCAATACGCGATGATGTTTTCTTCTTCTTCCGAGGTAAGCCATCCATGGTTTTCTTCATTGGCCTGCTGACAACTTCGTCCACCCTCTAGTCGCCTCATGAGCGTCACGTGGCTGAGGGTAACGAGCCCATTCAGCCCCTGGCACCGTAGTTGACGGTGAGCCGAGCTTGCAAATAGGCCGTAGTTCACGGCCAGCCGAGGCTGGGCCCAACTCCAATGAGCCACCGCGTTGGATGGGTGGGCCCAGTGGTATGGCAGGAGTACGTTGGAGACAGGTGGGCCCAGCTAGTATTCAGTAGTAGGGAAATTGTGATTAGAGTAGATAAAATAGACCAATGGGCCTACATGATTAGCAGCAAATCAAGCGGATGGGCCGAGGGTGTGATGTTGGGCTGACAGCTGGGCCCATGGGCGAGTTGGCGAGACTGGCGCTTAGGCAGACTGGGTGAGTTGGCGAGATCAGCGACTGGGCCCATGTGAGTTGGCGAGACTGGCGACTGGGCCCATGGGTGAGTTGACGAGATCAGCGACCGGGCCCATATCTGTTGGTTGGCGAGACCAGCGGCTGGGCCCACAGGTGCAGTGGCGAGATCGGCGACTGGGCCCACAGGTGAGTCAAGGAGACCAGCGGCTGGGCCCATTGGTGAGTTGGCGAGATCGGCGACTGGGCCCATAAGCGAGTCAAGGAGACTAGTGGCTGGGCCCATTGGTGAGTTGGCGAGATCAGCGACCGGGCCCATAGTTGAGTTGGCGAGATCGGCGACTGGGCCCATGGGTGAGTTGGCGAGATCAGCGACTGGGCCCATAGGCGAGTCAAGGAGACTAGCGGCTGGGCCCATTGGTGAGTTGGCGAGATCAGCGACCGGGCCCATTTGTTAGCTGGCAAGATCAGCGACTGGGCCCATAGTTGAGTTGGCGAGATCGGCGACTGGGCCCATGGGTGAGTTGGCAAGATCAGCGAATGGGCCCATAGGCGAGTCAAGGAGACCAGCGACTGGGCCCATTGGTGAGTTGGCGAGATCAGCGACCGGGCCCATTTGTTAGCTGGCGAGATCAGCGACTGGGCCCATAGTTGAGTTGGCGAGATCGGCGACTAGGCCCATGGGTGAGTTGGCGAGATCCACGACTGGGCCCATGGGTGAGTCAAGGAGACCAGCGGCTGGGCCCATTGGTGAGTTGGCGAGATCAGCGACCGGGCCCATTTGTTAGCTGACGAGATCAGCGGCTGGGCCCATGGGTGAGTTGGCGATATCAGCGACTGGGCCCATGGGTGAGTTGGCGAGATCCACGACTGGGCCCATGGGTGAATATGGCGAGATCCAGCGACTGGGCCCATTGGTGAGTTGGCGAGATCAGCGACCGGGCCCATTTGTTAGCTGATGAGATCAGCGGCTGGGCACATGGGTGAGTCGGCGATATCAGCAACTGGGCGCATGGGTGAGTTGGCGAGATCCACGACTGGGCGCATGGGTGATTGGCGAGATCCACGACTGGCGCATGGGTGATTTGGCGAGATCCACGACTGGGCGCATGGGTGAGTTGGCAAGATCGGCGACTGGGCGCATGGGTCAGTCTGCAAGATCAACAACTGGACCCATCAGTTAGTTGACAAGACAAGCAACTGGGTCCATGTTAGTCAGCGAGATCGGCGACCGACCACTAGCTGAGTCGGCGAGGTCGGGGCTGGGCTTGGGTGTTGGGGCAATCGGCGACTGGGCCATCAGTTACATCGTCACTAAAAATCAATCTAATAGTAACGCCACACATGCCAATCAATTATTTCTTTTAGTACAAGTATACTACATAATTACATGCTCTCATCCGCCGACGAATCTGAACCTACATCCAGCTCCGACGCTGGCCCATCCACAGATGTCATTGTCTCCGATGACATTTGCCGTGCGATGCAGTTCAATGCATCCAACTGGTGGGTCATCGTCTCAATCTCCTTTTTCAGCTGCTGTCTCTGATATTCCAGGTGCATCAGCCTTGTACCATACGCCTGATAGGCGGTGCGAAGGTGTCGATCGGCTTCGTTGACCAGGGTTGAGGGATCGTGGCCATGCTCCCTCATGGCATTTGCAATGGTGGTTGCATGCCGGCGTGCAGCGAAGTCTGTTATCAGAGTGAAAATAATGTAGAATAGCATAGAGAATATGGCTTACAGTTGCCCTTGGTGAAGTGGACACCATGCATAAAATCGTGCTCCAATTCCGGCGGACCATCGCAATTAGCGCTATCCATAGGCAATGGATCATCGCAGCGAGGCTGGTAAACAGGGAGTGCATTGTTGGGGGTACGGATGATTTGGCGACCAGTCACGCCGCTCGGCGGTGACGATTGAAGTGGGCTGCTTGGCGGTATTTGATCTCTGAAGGCGGTAAACGAGGCGCCCAATTCAAAGTCAACCGGCACTGGTGGGGCATCCGATTCATTGGAGGAGGTTTGGGACAATAGGGAGAAGTCTGAGGGGACCGGTGGAATGTCCAAGTCATCAGGCGATGGGGAAGAAGTTGATAAGAGTGTGAAGCTTGCAGGAGGCACTGGTATATCAACATCCATTGAGTCTGGACTGTCGAAGAGCTCGTGCGCTGCCCTGATTCTGGTAGAGAATTCATCGGCAGGAGTGTCGGTAGTGCCAGGCGCAATCGGAGACGAGTTGGGAATGCCGGCGAAGGTAACCCGGCGGGGTGTGCGGTTGTCACGATTTCTTGTGATGGAAGATTTCATGGTGCCGATGGGTGAGTTGGGAGATTGGGAGATTGGAGTGTTATGGGGTGAACAATTGAGCAAGCGAACAGCACGGTGCCGGCAACTGGGACAATAACAACTTGGATTATGTAATGCTTGCCATGTAATTTGCAGCCCTAGCGGAATCCATCGGCTTTGACAACTATTGTTCAGAACTTCAACAATTCACTACTCCAGAAAATCACATCAGCAAAACCCTGTTTTGGTCACAGCTTTTGTCATGGTGACAGCAGTATGACAGCATCTGACAGCATCTGACAGCACTTTGACAAGGCACAGTATTCGACAGCTTATGACAGGATTTCGGCAGGGCACAGTATCTGACAGTAACCCCACAGCGCGGCACAGACTCACCTCTAGTGCTAACTAGAAAGCTTGTTATCATACGCACAACTTGAACAACGGCAAGGACATTCAACAAGTCACAAATATACAGCGACATATACTATGCTATTTGGGTATACTACGACTGAGTCGATGCAACTAACACAGGAAATCGACAAAAAAAAGGCTGGGAGGACAATTGTGACAACTGGTCATGTGGTTAGTGCTAGTGGGGCTTCAGCGATTCTCCGAACTGAGGTACTAGCGAGGTAAGTTCGTGAGTCAACCGTCGACACCAAACACCAATGGTCCAATTACAACATACCGTCTGCTGCCGAGTTCGAGTTCTAGCGAGGTAAGTTCGTGAGTCAACCATTAACACCAAACGCCAATGGTCCAATGACAACATACCATCTGCTGCCGAGTTCGAGTCCACTGATGAACGGCGACGTTTGAGGATCGGAACTTGAGTGTTGAAAGGAATGCCATTAGTGCGCATTGAGTTGCGTACGGCCCCAATAATGCACTCTGCGTTGACCAGGCGTCTGTTGGCCTTTGCCTCCTGAAATTGATATACTCGTCCGAGGGCAATGTGTTCTTCGGAGAGGTACTTCGAGAGGACTTTTTCAGCATGGCGCACATTGCGCTGTGCACGAGCAGCCTCCAGGACCAGCCTTGCGCCCATAAACTCCGTATCGGGACCATCGGAGTCACTTGATAGCTGGTGTACGATTAGCCTGTAACACTCCTTCTAAATATCCACGTACATCGTCAAAAATAGAGCCCCTATCAGAGTATTTTGATGGGGTCTCTGAACATTCTAAATAGCCTTCTTTCAAGCTTGTGAAATCCGAGACGATATTGCCGACTGGGGTGCGCTTCTTGATTGGAGGAGTTGTCCGTCGACGCTTCAAGCCAAGAGGCGTCTTGAGGTAGGTAGGAGATGAGGATCGCAACACACAATTTCCAGGTGGGGATGATGTGAGAGGGGGCGACGTAATACTGGTAGTGCTGGGATACCATTGATAGGACATGGGAGAGGGTGTGCTCTGAGTTGTTGACACCTCTGAACCTGAGATGATCTCGCTGAAGTCATGATCAGTGCCTTGTGAGGGGTAGGTGTTCAGCATTAGAAAACAATACGGGGCGACGATGATATCCAGAGTACAATGAACTTGAAAACTTTGACGAGGTGGAGGGATGTCACGTGATTCCTGCTGCTTCCGCTGATCTTGAAACTCAGTATGGCCTACTCCATCTCTTGACAATCGACTCGGATTGAGCTGCGATGGCATAACAAGTCGACTGACTTCCAAGCTAAATACAAAGGGGAGTAAGGTGTGTATTCCCCGTCATACAATTCCTATCTATTCTCACTTTATACCCAAGCTCCGCCTACCATCCCATGCGCTTCGCCGTCCGGGTAGTGAGCATCCGTTTGAGTAATCACGATGCTGGATACCCATCGTGCGCTCATCTCTGGAGCTACGGGTGCCAGTACATTGTCGCCACAGAATTTGGTGGTCGTCGAGGATGTATATAGTGCTTTTAGTCTACAGCAATTGTCAGAGATTTCATATTTCCATTCTACTAGTAAGCCGATTGCAATAGATACAAACACCCAAATGACAAATGCCACATGCGAACCCATTCAGTGTAGGATATCGCGAAGAACCAGGTCGATTTTGACAAGTAGGGTATAATGATGTGCAGTCGATAGCAATAACAAACTGCGGAAAAGACCCAAATCAATAGAGATACGATGCAGGAACAACACACTCTGAACGTTCCGAGGGTACCACCAACTGGGAATCTCATCAACACAGTCGACATTACAAAAAACCGGGAAAGCTTACGCATTATCTCTGTTGTCCAGAACTTCTATCTCTACTCCAGCTGTCAGTAGGAGCTCAACTTCGCCTGTACGATAAAAGGAATACCGCGCATGAGCAGGCCGGCTGACATCTTCTTCAGCAGCCATCGAGCCAACAACAGCATCAGATGGTGTCTCAGCTCGCAGATAGTTGCTTGCATCAGGTCCAAATGGATCTGGCTCTATCGTACCCTCGCGAGTAGCCTCCTTCTCGGCACTAAGTTGTTGAATGGGCTTTGTGTACCCAGAATGGTAGTCCTCGTGGCAGCATTGGTATATTCAAGCAAAGATGAGGGGCGGTGTTGGATTGAGTCATCATCCTCATCATTGTTCTCATACCTAGCGGGCTTGTCATCTCTTCTGGACAGAAGCGTCCAAACGATGCCAATGAGAGCGAGCAGGAAGACGACGCCGGCTGCAATAGCAATTGAGATCAGGATAACGACGCCGGTCGCAAGGAAATCTGGCATCATTCATGTCAGTGGAGTTCACTGGATGGTTCGTTAACTGCTCACGCTGCTGGCTGAAGCTGAAGTTGGTGATCGAGTAGAATAGAGATGAGACGTATCCCATCGTGGCCTGACCCGACATAGAGACAATGTAGGGAATGAACGTCTGGCCGTCAAACAGCACTGACGACGCTGAACCGAATGAGGAGTCAGACAGCGCCCCAGAAATCATTAGCATCCTGTCAGATTCTATGACGCTGTTCGAACTATGCGTGTTCTAGAGAGGAACCATGAGCAATTGTGAGATGTTCGAGTTGCCCGGAAGGCTCGAGCCTGATGCGGCTGATTAGATTGTCTCTTGTATCAAGCGCATCAGGAGAACTACGCACCAATGTTGGACCAGGAAACACCATCCCAGAATACCATGAAAGGTGAGGAGTCATCAGCGGTACTTGATTGCGAGATCAACAACAGAAAGAATTCCTACAAGAGACGTACTCACCGTCAAGCAGCAAAAATGCTTGATGAATTGCCACTGTTGACTTCCACGGAGGTGACGCGTCCAGGGATCACTGTTTGGTCCCCAATGGCAGTCCAAGTGGTATTGGCGAAGCTATATTGAGCAATATTTGCAGAAATGCCACCAGACAACGTGATGACACCGCCAGCGATAAGGAACTCCTGGTTGTTCTAGCAATGTGTTAGCGGACGGGATGAATGAGAATTTAATAGACATACACCGGCATATGACACCGAAGTGATGTCGCCCTCCATATCGGAACCCATCGCACTCCGTTGGTTAAGAATGGTATCGAAGAGGCAGATACCCTGGCACGTAACAGTACCTCCCTGAGCGAAGGAGCCAGCACCTATAACAGTATTGGGTTTGTAGGCAGAAGTGGTGATAGAGCGTACGGCGACGTAAGATCCAGAAGTGGCTTGAAGGGGTTGAGCGACAGTAGTGAGCCACTGCTGAGTGGTCATGTCATAAATAGCAAAGCTGTTCCCATTGGCGTCGCTCAGGTTGAACTCGCCACCCACGTAAAGATGTGATTCCGTATCGACATACAGAGCCCGAACCACTCCGTAAACTTGAGCGCCAGCCAGAGCAGTGACACTCGAAGTCACTGGATCATAGATGGCAACAGCTTGAGAGACTGCGGAAGACGACGTCGGGAAGGAGAAGTTGCCACCGATGATAGCAACCTCATGGGAAGATGAGCTGTTGGACCAGAAGACACCTGTCAAGACTGCAGGAGCGGTAGCAGGAGGAAGGGGAGGAAGTGTCGATTGCGCTTGTTGTAGATTGTCTGGCAAATAGCGTATGGATCTTAAGACCAGAAATCCAGGTTGTAGGTCCGCGCCTGTGATGGCTACTTCGCTTCTGCGCCGTGCTGGCAGGGACAGATGTATTGACAGTAGTATCGAGCTGAATCCCGAGAGGAGTAACATAGGGCCATTGTTATCGTCGTCGGAGAGCATAACCAAACCGGTAGCCCCATACTCTGCCATGGTTTGGACGTTCCCGGCGAGGAACTGGGACTCCCCTTGACCACTTGAGGATGTACCGTTACCAACGAAGGTCAAGTTTCCCATGACAAATCCGCCACTGTTCACCCACGACCCACTCTTAATATCCCAATTTGCGAAGCCACCCACACCGGCACTAAGACCAGATGCACTGCGGGTCTCCGTGAAGTTACCGGCCACTTGGATTTGAGTATTGGCTAGTGCAATGCTTGCTACAACCCCGTTGACACCAGCGCCGAGTGTACTCCAAGTGTTAGTTTCGACATTGTGCATGGCAATGCCCATCAACTTGCCTTGCGTTGAAGCACTCTGAGTGTCTGAGAATGATCCTCCAATGTACAGCTCATTGCCGTACAGAGCGAACGAGTTAACAGCTCCGTTGAGGCCGTTGTTCGACAAGGGGAATAGGCTCCCATCCTTGTAGAGAATGACGTTGGAAGCGCCGCTGAGAGAGCCAGTAGTAAGCGTGAAACTGCCACCAAGGAAAATGGCTCCGGAAGGATGGTGCGCACGGTTGAAATTACAGTGGGACCAGCAGTTGGAGCACCCAAGGCGTTGTAGAGATCGATACCGACCATGTCAAGGGAAGTCTCGCTGGTGTTTAACATAACGCCGGTAGCATCAATCGTGGCCGCCGAGTTCAATGGCCACTCGAAGAAGCCAAATCCATGTCGAGTGCCAACGCTAGTAGATCCGCTACTGGGGGAGGTGGTGGAGCTAGAGGTTATGTTGGCGGAGGTCAATATGAGCTCCACATTTCCAGCAACAAGCTCATATTCTCCATTTTGACCACCCGCCATTGGTTGATCAGCCAGTGACATGGTCACCGTGTTCATGAAACTAGAGGATGAAAGCACAATCGGACCACTGTATATCAGTACCATAGCATCGTTCTGGACCTGCTGCGATACGTGTACGCGAACAGACGTCCGGAGGGCACAGTCTTGAAAGTCGTCACAACTGGGGATGATGAGGTTCACATTGTATTGTCCAGATGCTGAGATGTAGGGCATCCAAGTGAATGTAGGAGCTTGTGACGCAGGTGTGCCAACAGGGACTGTAGAGACAAGGACGATCTGTAGAGACAAGGACGATCTGCAGGGTTGCAGGAATATCTGTATTCGCATTCTTCGGGGTCCAGCTGCCGGTCATCGTTATGTTCGACGGGTTGGATGCAAAGCATGACTGGGAATTTTGGTCGCTGACCGCTGAAGCAAAAGAATCAGAAGATAGAAGTTGCAGCTTGTGTAGACCGGGGGCTGCGCCCATCCATTCGGAGAGTGTGATTTGAACGCCAGTCAATGTGGTAGGGTTGGTAAAAACGAAGTCCTGGCACAAGATGGATGAGTAGACGGATCTACGTATGAGAGTGTTTGGACGATGTTGTCGAGGATCGACGTGACGCTGAGATAAGATAGCATGGGTTAAAATCCAATATCGTGACCGTAAAATTGGATCATACCTGAAGGTCGTCGTACCATAGCCACTCTGGAACGTGTTTTCGAGCCGAACACCATATGGACTGACGGACGCGAACGCGCGGACCGTAATGAGAGCAGCATTGCCGTCTGCAGTGAGCCAGGTGTTCCCAGGTCCATCAGGACCAGCAGGACAGAGAATTGCCTGGATATCACTATGTACCGGGTTCATGGATGAGCCCTTCCTTGCTGTTTTACATAGATTAGCTCCATGCTTTCTGGATTACTGTAGATTATCTTGGTAATGCCGTGGTATGGATACAAATAAGTAAGACATTTTGTGTGCTATCAATCTACTCGACATCCATGGCATCACCCTCCGGAATGAAAGGCGTAGTGATCTCTGTGAATTCAAGTCCCTCGCCATCACCGGGCATCGCCCCCAGTGTAGATTTTGGCGGGAGTGGTCGCAAGGGCCGAAAGAGGGTGAGTGCTTGAGAAACGCACAGGATATGGGTATGAGCGGAGGTCGGGACGTTGTCTGCATTTTGAGGCGCTCAAGAACGACGGATGAAATATGTACTTCCTTAATTTCGAGCTGGACTGAGTCCGTAGTGCCTTCACGGTCATCACTTGCGTGTGATGGCTCACTAGTAAGGTACAGGTCAACAGTAACCGCTGGACCGCCGGATAAGCTCGTGAACTATACAACCAATGAAAGGCGGTAGGACTTACAACGATCAATATCAGGTTCTACTTCCATATCAGTTTGGAGTGGTGGCGAAGTTGGCTGTTCAACAGGACCCAGTAGAATAATGTGGCTAGTATTTTCACCTGCTCACCTGCTGGATCGTACGGAGCACTGTGATCGGGATCATCGGGCATTGTATCATCATGATAGTGCTCGGGTGCTGTTGAAACGAACAGAATAAGTACATCACAATGGAGAAAGCTGATGAAGGCATACGATGATGGTGCTCGAACTGCGAACCACTGGCAACCTTAGAGTTTGTCAACACGCTAATTTAGAATTTGTTCACG
This sequence comes from Melanogaster broomeanus, assembly GCA_014904935.1. Taxonomy (NCBI): domain Eukaryota; kingdom Fungi; phylum Basidiomycota; class Agaricomycetes; order Boletales; family Melanogastraceae; genus Melanogaster; species Melanogaster broomeanus. The sequence continues at coordinate 22,924 of MU123999.1, forward strand.
TTCTGCACGAATGAATTAGCTAGTTAGCAAGCGCAGTAATATACAATCTTACCTGCTTGCTTTCTGGCCTTCCGCACCTCTTTTGCCAGCTTCTTGTCCTCCCGGCGTTCCCTCGCTATCCTCTGGCAAGCTCGTTCGTGTGGTACAAGCCCTCGGCGGCTGAATTCGGCATTGCAGGTCGAGCAGCGAACTTTTCAGCAGCTCTCGGCATTAAATAGAAAGAATACAGTAAATGGTATGTCCAACAGGTGTTATAGACAAAGGGGGGATGCGAAGATGCGAGAATTCGAGCCGTACGCATAGGCTGAAGGTTGGAATCAGTTGGAATCAAATTGGAAATAAAAATGGTCATTGTCACGTGATTGCCACTGGCGCTCATTGCAATGGCCAAAACAAATCTACTCATCTTGAGCGCATGACGCTGATTCCCAGTGCGGTTGGCACCTGATTTTCAGAGCTTGGCGTTGGTTATAGATCACTTTACTTCTCTCAGTGCCATTCTCAGTGATGACGAGGTGTTCATTGTCTCACGCCCTCGTTGACTCAAGACTCTATCGTCGAAGCTAACGGACACGAACAACAACGTGACACCAGAGCTCACCAAGCCACCATACAACCCGCTACAGGACCAAAGCTCACGCCTATCCCTGCTTCAACGACGGCCTCGAAACGTGATCACAGCAAGCAGCTCTCGAGAGCAGCCCAGAGTCGGATCATGCAGATCATGAGGGTGTCACTCAAAGCATGCGCCGTAAACAGGGTAAGTCTTCTCGCAGAGTTACAAATCAATCATCCGATCCTTATATATTCAATGAATAACAGTCACGAAGAGGCTACGCAGAGAAAACGACAGCTTGACATCGTCCAAAGGTGATCTCGACGGTATGTTTTCATTCGCTCACACTCAATTGATGCTCATCTATTATTATTCAATGAATAACAGTCGCGAACAGGCTGTGCCGAGGAAACGACGACTTGACGTCGTCTGTAGGTAATCATCATGGTACGTTTTTGTTCGCTCGTGCTCAGTTGATACTTATAGATTATTATTCAATGAATAGCAGTCACGAGGATGCTACGCCAAGGAAACGATGACTTGAGGTCATCTATGGGTAATCCTAAAGGTACGTTTTTCATTTGCTCCTGACCAGTTGGTACTTATCTGTTGTTATTTAATGAATAACAGTCGTGAAGACGCTACGCCAAGGAAACGATGACTTGCCGTCGTCCATAGGCGATCTTGACGGTACGTTTTCATTCGCTCACGCTCAGTTGATACTTATCTGTTATTATTCAACGAATAACAGTCGGGAAGATGCTACACCAAGGAAACGACAACTCGATGTCGTCCACAGGCAATCTCGACGGTACGTTTTCATTCGCTCATGCTCAGCTGATACTTATCTATTATTATCCAATGAATAACAGTCGTGCACAGGCTACACCGAGGAAATGATGACTTGAGGTCATCCATAGGCAGTCGTGATGGTACGTTTTTGTTCACTCATGCTCAGTTGATAGTTATTTATTATGCAATGAATAACAGTCACGAGGAAGCTACACCGCACAAACAACGACTCGATGTCGTCTACAGGCTATCCAAATGGTACGTTTTGCTCACCCATGTTCGTTTGATACTTATCTATTGTTATTCAAATGAATAACAGTCGCGAAGAGGCCACGCCGAGCAAACGATGACTCGAGCAATCCAGATGGTCGGTTTTCATTCATCCACATATTAATTATGATCTCTAGCTCATTCAAACATAGACGAGGGTTCTGCGGCCCAGCTCCAAGCCGTATGACCTCGAGCATTCCGCATTCAAGTCGTGCGGCATCAGGATATTGAAGCCCGGGCTAGGCCCAAGCAAGGCCCAGGCCGGCCTAATAGTGGGCGTGGGCTGGGCCTGATATTGAGGCAGGCCCAAGCCCTCTGAAACCAGGCCAGGCCCGTCCATCACTAGTTGGAGCTTAGCAACCATGCAGCGCAGTCCTCAAACTCTCCATATTACGAAAAAAGACCGTCCTCGTGCCAATGGCTTCACTATTCCGAACATCGTACTTCGATTAAATAGACTGCAGTGTAGCCAACAATTGTACGTCAAGTCTATGGATTGTCAACTTGAGACCTAATATTAACACCTGACCCAGCTCCTTGCAGTTGCGAGGCTTCACTGTACGCCATCTTTCGAGCTGGTGCTATATACTAGAAGAAATTTCTCCTGGACACTTATACACTTACCGCACGCTCTTCCCTCCTTCACAACTACTATTGAACCCTACAATCCAATGCCAGAGTGTCCAAACTGTTTGAAGCAGTTTGCAACCGACACTGGGGTTACCCGTCATCTCTCTCAGCCTCTCACATCATGCCGAAGCTGGCAGGACGATCTCGTAGCGATTGCAGATGTTTTCACTAGGGACCGACAATCAATGTCCCCGAACCTCGAGCACTCTGACGCTGACGATGATCGTATTTCTCTCAGTAATGACCTCGATGTCGGCGTTGACACTTCTGACTTGGAACAACTCATGGACGTGGTCATGGGCGAGTCTCGCTCAGATCAAGCCGACCATATGGAGGTGGATGAAGATGACGGAGGTGAAGTTGCCAGGTCACCTGGGAGTGTGGACTACTTCCCTGGCGCGGCGGAGGTCCTCGCACCGGGGGAAACATTCCTGGACCGTTTCGAATTGGACCCATATTCAGCACAGCGAAACGTCAATGTCTATTACCCTTTTGCCTCCACTGCTGATTGGGACATTGCAAAATTCCTCTTGCAGTCGCCTATGAGCATGGCACAAATTGACCAGTTTCTCAAAATAGAATTGGTGCGTATCGAGATAGAACAATGAATGTAACTATTTATCAACCTCGCTCATTTAATTCAGATTCGAGGACTTCCCTTCTCATTCCGCACAGCCAAGGAGCTCCGTGGGCGTGCTGAACTCCTTCCATCGGGTCCTCGGTGGAATGTCCGAGTCGTGCCGACCTCTCACCCAACGAAGTCTGCTGTCCGCCTATATTTCCGTGATACTCTGGACTGCATCGAGTCATTGTTCAATCATCCCTATTTCATTGATAAACTCCACCTTACCCCTCACCGGATCTTCGAGACTGCGGAACGTCTTGTACGCGTGTATTCCGAATGGATGACCGGTGACGTAGCCTGGAATATGCAGGTGGGTCATCATCAACCCGCTTTATGGTACTTGGTATAATGATCGCAATTCTAGTCACAGCTTCCACTTGGCGCGACACTTCTTGGTGTTGTTCTCTCCTCGGACAAGACTAATATTACAGCCATGACAGGTGGCCGTGTCGCTCACCCCCTACTCATCAGTTTAGCAAACATCAAGATGGATGTTCGGAACAAAGCCTCAAACAATGCATTCCTCCTTGCTGCCTTATTGCCAATAGCTGAATTCATTCATCCGATCCCACGCATGTGCTCAGTCCTCAGTGATCGCCTCATTCATCACTGCCTGGACATTATCCTGGAACCACTGAAACAAGCTGCCCGGCTTGGACGGATGATGTCAGATCCTGCCGGGAATCTTCGTCTGTGTTACACACCGCTTGCAGCTTACATTGTCGATACACCGGAAGCTGCCATGCTTGCTTGTGTCCGAGGATTGACATCCCCTGTTACAATGGCGATGTACAAGAACTTCGGGGACCCATTCCGGCACCCTTCGCGACTCGGATCCGTCACTTTGGCACAGCTTGCAACCATTCAGGCTGCGGAATCTGAGGTGGACGCATACTTCACAGCGTGCGAAGAATATCGTCTCAGTGGTGTCGCACTGCCGTTCTGGCGTGATTGGTCATTATCTGAACCAAGTCGGTTCCTTACACCAGAGCCATTGCATCACTGGCATCGCATGTGGTATGATCACGATCTGAAGTGGTGCCTCCGTGTCGTTGGAAGCCAAGAACTTGACTTTCGTTTCGCGATTCTGCAACCAGTGGTCGGCCAGCGCCATTTCAAGACTGGTGTTTCGAAGCTGAAACAAGTCACGGGACGGGCTCAACGCGACATGCAGAAATACATTGTTGCACTCATTGCTGGTGCCAATGGTCCTTCACCAGCCTTCATCAGAGCCATTCGCACACTTATGGACTTCCGGTATCTCTCACAGGCGCCTGTCCTCACCGATACAATCTGTCAGAAGATCACGGAGGTGCTACAGGAGTTTCACGACAATAAGCACGCAATCATCAGTTCGGGAGGCCGTTGTGGAAAGAAGACCAACGTCCTCGAGAATTGGTATATCCCAAAGCTTGAGTTGATGCAAAGTGTTGTGCTTAGCATATCCAATGTTGGCTCACTCTTGCAGTGGTCCGCGGACACAACCGAACATGCTCATATCACGCTCATTAAGGATCCTGGCGAAGCGACGAACAATCATAACTATGATCCCCAGATTTGTCGTTTTCTTGACAGAGCAGAAAAATGTCGCCTATTTGATGACGCTGTCCGTCTGTCCCTTACTGCCAGTGAGGCGAGCCATACCAGGGACCACTCGGAGGACAACGTGGACGTCAACATCGACAACGACAACGACAACGACAACAATGGATTTGTTGAACTGCCAGAAATCCACCCAGCATCCGTACTCAGCGACTTGTGGGGATCAGCACGCCAGCCGACCAACTTTTTTGAAAAGGCTCACGAGCTTGTGCAGCATGGTAGCACGGGAGCTGGACCCCCTCGCACACTCATCAGTGGTTCTGTCGCAATCCATCTCAACTATGACCCATCCGTTCGACGCATTTCCGTGGATGATGCTGCAGAAAAGTTTTCCCTTCCTGATTTGCGCGGCGCACTTGCAGACTATTTTTACAATGAAGGAGCTACTGGTCACTTCCACACCCTCTCCCAGCAACGGCGGGATCCTGCGGATGCTCGTCTTCCCTTCGAAGATATGCAACTCTGGTACAAAGTTCGGATACAGCAGAAAGTATTCAACGATCCTTCTGCTGTGCGCCCAGCACTTTCAATTAATGCGATGCCTCCGGGAGGTAACTGGAAATATGGTCGTTATGATGCGGCAATCTTCGCTGTTGATAATTCACAGCACTGGCCAAGGAGTGGTCTCAACGGTACGTTACTTTTCATGCTCATGATACTACATTATCGTCGTGTTGAATTTGTTGTAAAGGACACATTCTTGCAGAAGTTCGGCTTGTCATGCGACCTATTCCACCCAGAGGAACTCACCCAGCTTGGGGTGACCAGTGCTTGGTCTACGTACAGCGGCTGGATGTGCAGGCACAGGCTGGCAGTGCAGTCGTTGAGCCTATCACACAAATGCACATCCTGAAGCGAGCGACTCGTTCGTCAGGTAGTCCCTTTGGCGGTGTTCTACCTCTCAATCAGCTTCGTTCATTTGCACATATTGTCCCTAAGTTTGGGAGGTCGGCGGATTCACGACTGAACTGCTTCAATAGCTCTCATTTTTCAGATCTTTTCTACTTGAACAAATATTTCGATAAGGATTTCTACTACGCCTTGTATGAGGCGTCTCGTTGTACGTAGATTGGTGTATATATTCTACTTAGTGACAAACGTGTCGGGACAAAGAAATCAGTGTAAATACGCCACTGGATCTGCGAAAGTGGCCGATGATCGATAAGCCACACTTATTCAGTCGCTGCCACGACTTTCCAACTTTCACAACTCTCAGAATCATTGATCGTTGGCATCTCAAAACATGACAGACATGGAGTTGGATCCTGATAATCTTACTGATACCCTCAACCTCGGACCCGTCTCTCTCATCCATCATGATAATCCAGTCGTCAATGTCTCAGGTGGCTGAAGGCACAGGGTCCATTGATCCTTTCATCAACAACCTCTCCGCAGCAAGCCACTGCCACCCAAACACAACATGCGTATCCGTGTCCTCTCCACCCATCGCATGTGTTGGTGACGATGACCTTCTATCGACAATGAATAACGCTGATTGTAGCCGCCGGCTCTTTACTAGGCGAAGTCTGGCGCTTAGTCATTGCAACGACTTGTCTTCGACCTCAATCACTTGTGTTGTTGTTTGACATGAAAGGTTCACCTTGCGACTTTATTGATGGCAAGTAAACGAAAGCAACTTGAGGAAGAAGACGGAAGCCGAGGCGGAGTGGAGATTCGGCCACCTCTTAGACGCTCTGGTCGCCGCGGGGCAGGTAGTGGGGGCCGTGCCGCACAATTGTCAAGCATTGGGCGGCTCTTGAAAGTCCGAAGAAAGCCAAGAAACGAGGAAAGATAGAGGTACCAGCCTCCGAGCCCCTCAACGCCCTTGCTCCCAATCCCAAGCCCAAGACACGGAGAAAAGGAGCTACCACTCGGTCTCGAGCAAAGCAGAAGGTAAGTAGTAATAATACACTTCTTTTCGGGGATGGGTTCTCACAAATACTTACTTAGTCTAGAGCCGTTGATGAGGATCCACAGTCCTCACCCCAGTGTTCTAATGGCGATGTCACAGAACCTGCCACCAATTATGAACCACCCCAGCACTTTTGCCTATGCTACACCAGAGCGGACCCGGTGATCGATTTGGCCTTACGTTGAAAGGAGCAGCTCCGCCAACCTTTATCGGAACAGACTCTATTCACCAGTACCAAGAAATGGTCGAACGTACAAAGGTGGGATCTTCCAACTCTGCATCACAGAAATCCGGTTTACTGCCACATGGGACGAGGCGTTCCCGATCGTTTACGTTCACAACTTTGGACCAAAATGGAGGCCAACAGCGGCAGGCTGGGACTAGCGGTTCAGGTGGTCAGTCTCCTAGCATGTCGAGCCACACGCAGCCCAGACATCAGTGCTAACGTTCTCGTTCCATAGCTGTCCCGGGTTTGCAGCCATACCAGGGTGATGGAAAATCTCTGTTTCCTGACCTGCACTCCACTACTCCGCAACTTCTCCATTTTGGTGGTCGAGGTTTACCCTCACAACTCGACAGGTCATCGATAACTCCTAGTGCAACCGCAACCCCATGCACCTCAACCGTGGATTATAGCAATGGCCCTTTCTTTTTCTCACCGCTTGTTGGTCAACAATCTTGTGCTACTCCACAGCTTATTCCCCCCCGTGGCCGCAGTTCAACAAACGCGCAGGTCGGTGGCATGACCATAGGCACTCAATACTCTGTCATCCGGTCCAACTCAAACAGGCAGACTTTACGACCTGTGTTTACACAAGGACCATCGGGTTTAGGTCTGGATGTGACATCCACCCATCGGTTCCATCCTGGAGCCCATCGGCGTCGGCGCTCTTGTTCCGTGCCCACCCTTGTCCCTTCAGAGCAGCACAATGATGAAAAGCGTCCGACCTCCTCAATCCAGGCCTCACACCTTCGTCGTCGCTCCTCCTCGCTTGCTCAGGCAAGCCAGCATGATCAACGTCCTGGATTACCAGTGACTCAGGCCGGCAAACAGGGTGGTCCCTCTGTGATCCCTCCATGTGGCACGGCCAATCACCGCTATCGTTCCGTCGTCCCGAATAAACACCAGGCTTCGCATCGAGCCACGTCGAAGTACTTGTATAATGGATCTGATTCTCAGTCTATGCAAGGGATCCAGCGTACATCAACTCTCCTACAAGCTCCAAAGCTGAAGCAAGTGAACGAATCAATGTCATCCGAAGCGCCACAATCCTTTGACTTCGAGGAGCAGGACTTTTCCTTCATAAACGATGAATCCGGTGAGTCGAGTACCAATAACATCGTTAAAATTCACGGGTACTCATGGTCCCAAGCCTTCTCTGGCATTGATCAGGACTGGGACGAGACGTATGACCGGGTGTACTCCGATGCTGACAGCCGGCATACTGAAGGCAATGGGGACTATCACAGTTACAGCGATGGTCCTTCCTCGAGGAATGACAATCAGGGCCGCACCGACAATTACACCTATGAGGACGAGGGTCGGGACGAGGGCCCAGATGGCCATATGAAACTGCTGGATCCTGACTCTGACTCTTATGACGAGGAAGAGGACCGGAGGCGCTTGGAGACACTCAATGAAGCTGCGATTGAGCGAGGGAAGAGGCGCATCCGGCAGCACTACAGGCACGGCGAGAAGAAGAACATTAGCGACGACGCTCCAGTGGTCCACTCTGACATCAACATGCATCCCAGCGATACACAAGACACGATGGACTTTGAGTCTCTTTACCGTTACCAGAGTGTCGATTTTCGTGGGGAGCACCCTGGCCCGTCTCAGCACCGCCGTTTACAGCAGCCTGAGTATGCCAATTCTGACTCTCAGCGAACCATGACACAACAACCATCGCGCACATGCAAAGTCCCTGTTGTCGAAGAGGTATGTATATATTTTCCTGGTCTCGAACGTCTAACAGGTATCAATCTAGATAAATACCAACTATGACCTTCTTCAACGCCATCATGCGAAGAACCGCGCGCCGCGTGCACCTTCCCAAACTTTCCTCGATGATGTCCGCCAGAATAGACACTATGGCAAAGGGAAAGCTTCTCAACACCGAGCAGAGCTACCGGCTCTAACCAAGGACGACTATGAGAACAATGGCGACACATCACAAGATGACGACGCCCCACTTCTGGCACCAAAAAAGCGCACAAGGACAGTCAAAGAGAACGCTGATGATCCCACCCTGTCAAGTTTCTACCCCGACTGTGGAGGGCGGTGTTAGACTACGCAAAGGGCTTGTTCCGTCTCTATCAGGTTACCGAGGACCCATTTCCCGATGCCAATCAGGCGGTGACTGGCATCTGCAGGGAGCTTCTAGATGAGGCTATGATGCATTTTAAGAATCAAAAGCGCCAGATTGAGGATGGTAAGTTCTAGCTTTTCTCTGCTGACGGCACTGACGTCTTCACTTAGGCTACTGGCCAGAGTACCAAGACAGCATGGCGAGAGTGGTGCGCGCATTGACACCTACTAAGTGATACTAATTTACCTGTCAACTCAAGGTTTGGAAGGACATCCACACTTTTCGCAGCGAGATGCGCAAAACCGTTGCAGGCATCGTGGTGAGCGAGTACAAACTGTACCCACCACCCTTGGCCCAGAGCCAGGAGGAGCGGATCGCTGCTGTCAAGGCGATGTCAGCTCCTTTAGCATACAAGTTTCGATTCTTGCAAGGGGAAGTTGACGACAATGTAGGTCTTTACTGTAACGTTGCAACTAATTAACTCGAGTTGATGGATTGGATCCACAGGGGAGAGCTTCGAACTTCGGGCATAACGGCCTCCGTGCCGCTTGTATCGCTGCCTTCTACACAAAGGGTTCCAAGTCCTTTCGTCATCACGCAGTGTTCAAGGACGCAATCCCGCATGTAGCGCTTCTATACATTGCATCTTTGGTTCGTTTGTTCATTTTCATTTTCTACTATAAATGTTGACGATGACGATGGCCGTACTAACCATGCATTGACATACATCAAGATTAAGGGATATTTGGACAAGCTTCACGAACAGGGATTCATCAGCAAGAGTGCGTCGGTTGACCAGAACAAGGTAGACTACATTGCCATGGACAGAGTGCTCGGGAAAGTAGCACGCGACCCGTATCACGGCCACAAACTCACGCAAATGTTGGAGAATTGGGCTCAAGAGGGGATGTGAGTAGTGCGTGAATCTTGTTGCAGCATTCATTCAGGCCAATTTTTAGGCTCGGATGGTCCCTCGACGAGATCGATGGATACTCTGTAGACGAGTGTGAAATTATCCTCGACTGAGACTGTCAACTCCAATTATTTTTTTGCAGCTCTAGTCTCTATCCCTATTTTGTTCGCGCCTCTGAGTCTTATTTTCGCCTCTCCTACTACTTCCCCACCCCATGATCCTTCTCCCCGCTCCCGTATTCCCGCACCACCGACAGATTCTTTCGTTGTGTTCTTGTTTTCTATCCCAAGCTCGTTTAATCACCCCCCCTCTTTATCTGTTTTATCTGCACGTCATCGTGATTCTTCAACACCTTTGTTCTATTGCATGCTCACTAGAATTTTCGAATGTCACGATTTTCGTGATGCTCCCTGTAGTTGTTGGGTATGACTGCAAGAGAACTACACTTACAACTCTGTACAGCACGCTGACAGCACTACCCAGTTCTGCATGTCACTCGACAGAAATCACCACTCTGTACAACGCCCGACAGGGATTATGACTGTGCGCGGCGACACACAGGGATTGCTAACTTCATACAGTTACTACCATTCTGTGTAGTGTTCGACAGTTTTGACAAATTTGTACAGCGAGCGACAACTCAAACCAGCCTGAGCCAGTACTATACAGTAATTGTAAGAACTGGACAGGCATGGTTGTAATGGACATTGCATGACAGACTTAGCATAATTGTACAGTGACCGACAGACTTAGCATAATTGTACAGTGATTGACAGACTTAGCATAATTGTACAGTAATCGACAGACTTAGCATAATTGTACAGTGATTGACAGGTATAGATCAGCTGTCGATTATGGAAAGATGCTGTGAGATGCTGTGAGATGCTGTAAGATTGCTGTGAGAATGCTGTCAACAAGCTGTACAGGGGGGGACTTAGCTGTAGGACTGTGAGCCCCTGTGAGCTCCTGTGGAGTGCTGTGTAGCCCTGTCTACACACCTTAGGGTTTTGCTGATGCATCCAGTACCTCTCCAGCGACCTCATCCAACATGCAGTCCACCACTCAACAATCTCCCCAGGCTGTCATCGACCACGAGACCGAGGTCATCAAAACGG